>CALNHX010003461.1:22194-149645 GCA_940337035.1 Agriotes lineatus | reverse complement strand
AACACTAACTTGCGGACAATGACAGTAAAGGGATTTTTGTAATGGATTACTTGAGATTATTGCAAAAAATAGTTCCCTTATGACCAATACATTTGTTATTAATATTTGTCAAATAAATGTTGACATGATGAATGAATACCATTTAATAACAGTACTTAGGCAAGATTAACAAAAGTGTCATAAGTTCACTTTTGAAATTATCACTTTGATGGAAATAGCAAAATCAGGTAGAGCAATTTAAAATACCAATTCGTCAATTTTGTATTTTAAAAATGGGTAAGCTTCGTACAATTTTTCTCTTCTCAAAATTGCAATATTTCTATCAATTACAAAATCTTAAAAATAGCGTTTGATTTGTGCACAAAATTTCTCCATTTTCATAAAAAGTCAAGAACTGTACTCGTTTGAACCATTAGAAATTAAAGCTGATAATGTGGGATATATAAGATGGCAAGGTAGAATGTGTAATGTGTAAGAAATTTTTCACTCAAATTGTGCCATTGCCATTATTTAAGGAGTTTTAATATTAAAATATCATTCAAAGCAGCATATCGCTTTTATGATTTTTAGAATTGTTTGAAAATTCTATTAGTTAATCATTTTATTTAACAGTTGCTACTCAAGACAAATGCTTAACAGTATTATAGACTTGCTCATTTTGTATTTGATTTTACATAGGAGATGCAGTTACAATAATTTATTTAGTCGTCGCTTGGGAGATCGGGGTAAGTTGACGATGTTAAGGGAAAATGCATATTAAAGCAAAAAAGGCTGAAAGATTCCGATGGATTTGCTGATCGCCTTATGCCAGCAGGTGGTTCGCTTGGAAATCAGCAAGACGCACGAGTGATTGGCAAGCTCTACAAACGTAGTTTCAGTACGCGGAATTATCAACGCAAGTACGACAAATTATGTTCCTTGCCACATTGACACTGCACGGGCGTCGCAGACGGATATTTACTGAGAAAGGGTCAGTACCAATGAAGTCCTTGACGACGCAATCAGAAGAATGGAGCAAGGTCTAATACCCAGGCAGCTGAGGTGGAGGGCTATAAAGTCGTTCTGCTCAGGCAAAAACCTTTGGAGACGCAATGGCAGCTAGCTTTTTCAAAGACAGGGGATTCCAATTCAGATAAATTGGATGAGACCGTGGGGGGGCATAAATCCCCTACTGACGTAATTGGACAGGGCAAATATAAACACGATCGGGGGCAGGAAACCAGGCATTTATTCACGACTTGACGAGGCATTTTTACCGTGGTCGTTCGCCAAGCTCTGTCTTGCATTGATTCGTATATGTGTGTAAATATATTAAATTTTAATGAAGTGTTGTTGTTATCCACACCGTGTTTATTATTTCTAAATACGTGAGAATAATGATTAACCTCAGTGTAATACGTTTATTGAAGACATCATAGATAGGAACATAAAACTGAGTGACAAATATACTCAACAAAAATATTAGCATTAGCAATACTAACAGAAACAAAACTATTTTTTTATAAAAAATATATAAACAAAAAATCTAATGGGATAAAATGACTCAACACAAAAATTGTAATGAAAGGCACCCAATCAATTCCTCACAACCTCTGCAATCTTCATGCCACCACGTTAAACAGGAGGAAAAGCGCATCCAGTTTTCGGTCGGTAGAGCTTGATATAATTCTTCACAACCTTCAGAAGCATACTGAATCTTGCTGTTAGGTAGGTATGTCCCAACATAGTTAGGACCCCCATTATTGCTATCACTAGATAGTAAGGTGTTGTTTTTTATGCTTTTTTCCCTTTTTTTTAATTTCAGACCTTTCTCTCGTGTCTCAATTTCTTCTTATTTACTTTTTCTTCAATCTGGTTTTGTTTTATTCTAATAGTGCTTCGGCAGAAGTGCTACTAATGATAAATGTTTCCAAAGACTGGAGAGTAAACCAGTTAGTGTTTCTTGCTTCGAAAATAAATTAGGCTTACATGATTCTACAGTATTTCATATTGGTCCAATAGATGTTTGTGATTTAGATAGAGATAGTTTGCTCTGGAGTAGTAGCCAATTAAGCGTCATAGCAACGCTAACTAGTGGTAACCTTCCTTCATCATCATCATCATCATGATCAGATGATGATTTTACTTTATTCATTTGTGAAGTGGCTCTAATATTTGTTGAAGTTGGGTTTCCTGTTTTCTGTTTTCTCACCTCACTTATAGTTTAAATAGTTCCAGAAGCTGTATTTGAAATTCCATGCTTTCAACATTCTGAAAAAAAAACTAGTATGTAGTGCTTTCACAAACTATATGTATAGAATTTGGTTTGCGTGTCTGAGTAATCTTACTTCCGATACACATGTAAACTAATTTTTGAGGTTAAAACCAAACGAGGGCAACTAAAAATATACAAAATTGTTCTGGTAACAGATGATGTTAATAGTAGTCAATTGTTTATTATAAATGGGAGAGAATCACTTTCCTCCAAACGTTTGAAACATCTTAAGAAAACATGTAACTATTTACAACTGTCATCACCAAACCAAGTTCACGATTAATTGCCAAAATAGCAACCGTAGTATTAGATGGTGACTCTTATTAGAGAAATTATTTGATAAATTCTTCTTGAAGAGAATTTTTCGCATTCGTGTTCTTACCCCGTTCGCCATCGTACTCCGCTGTCCCGTACTTACTCATTATTGATATTATTATTTATGAAAGTCAAAAACTTATTAAATATCAAAGTTACAGGGTGTTCAAGTATATGTCGACTCCTACCTATAGGGTGTAGTATTAGAGATAGAAAAAACTTGAAATACAAAAACTGTAGGGTTTTATCCAAATCACCAGAAGACGATACAAAAAAGGGAAACAAATGAGCATTACAAAATACTAAAATATGACCAGCGTAGTTTTTTTTAACGGGAACACCCTATATCTTATGAAATGTCTTTAAAGAGTTCGTTTCCTGATTCCAAATATACTTATATGTTAGCGGACAATTGCTGGAAACGTTTTTGAAATAGTCACACTTAAATATAAATTTTAAAACTGGAAAATTATTCATACATCAAAAAGTATTCGATTGAGATTGGGAAATCAATTACTTAGTGTAAATATGGTATATTCTGAACAACAAAAATTGGATATACTAAATAGTGCGTTAAAATTTTAGCTTAATAGAAACCTGAGAAAGGGTAAAAATTGAATATAACCAAGGGTTTGTATACGTGTCTGTGGAAAATAAGCTCTTCAAATATTTTTTATATTTATATAGGGTATACCATGTGAAAAACCGATCTTGGTGCTATTTTAGCATTTTGTGTTGCAGATTTTTTTCCTCTGGGAACATATTCTGGTGGTTCGGAGAAAATCCAACCACACTACATATACATGACGCGCGAGTACAAATTTTCGATATTGATAAATTGTGATCATAGTTAGTGCTATAAAATTACTCATGGCAGATCTGGTGCCTCTGTGATACTCGAGTTTATGTATAAAAAGCATCAACAGTAATCCTCGGCAAGATTTAGTTCCTTGCTGAGCAACTATGAGGATGTAATTGGACTTAATAAATTTAGTCCTCTTTAATCAGTATTAATAGGATCGATAAACGGTCAAGAATTGTTTAATAACAAGTTTTGCTAAGCACATGTGTTAATTATTTTCAAATTACATATGTATCTATTATTTTGTCGGTATATATCTCCAAAACGTGTTCATAATTCCCTTGGTACATACATATTATTTAAAAAAGGCAAACTAAAGTTCTGGGGCTGCACTTCATGTAGGAGTAGGGGAATATGACCTTAGCCACACAATATGTAGCTTTACTTCTGAAAATTTCCAAGGTATTTGTAGTTTTTCAATTGTTTTGCTTTTATTTTATATTTTTCTGGTGAAATACATTTCCAAACGCCGAGAAAGGTGATTGGAAAAAATCTGTGTAAATTTATATTATTGCCAAAGTTTATACCTAGATAACTTTGTAAAACGCGAATTCAAAAATTTTAAAATACGCTGTGGTCTACTTATTCCGGGATGGGATAATTCGCTGTCCCCGATTCGCCGTGACGATTCGCCATAGGTCAAATTTGCCATCTACCTGATTCGCTGTTAGCTCGATTCGCCGTCGCAAAAAGCTTAATTAATAAAGAAATAATCTGTAATTCTACCTCAGATAAATTTTAATGACCTCAGTTTACTGTTTTGACCCTTTTAAATGAATTTCTGAAATTGATTGGGTTGGGCTTTAAATAATTTCGAAACAACCTAATTACAGTTGTACAATTGTTAAAGGATCAACCCTGACGCGTGCATTAGTGATAATGTGTGAAACATGTTTAATTTTTTGTATTTTATTTACACTGAATTGAAAATAGCATTTTTATTCATTTAAAACTTTATTCGCTGATTGCGAATGTTCTGACAACGAATTTTCCAACAGTGAATTATACCTACGGCAAATTGGCAATCTCGAATCGGCCTTGGCCAATCTAATCGTCGTGTGTGTATTTAAAAAAAATATTAACAAATTAGTGTACTTGTGCATATTTCACGTTTTGTTAAAATTGTTGTACATACTAAGCATTTTCATCTCGGTTTTTGACAATGCAGCTGTGAAGTGTTTGTTCATGTAGTCTAAATATGTTAAAATGTTTAATCGAGTCTTATAAGAATTATTAGCTAAATTTGCTTTGTCTCTGCAGCAAAGCTTTTCTTCAATTTGAATTCTCACAATCGGTTATATTCAATACATTGCCTAAAATACAGCCGACAGCTATAGTGATTGTTATGAGTTGTGAAACCTGATTATTTAAAAATTAATATTTTGTATGTACGCGAAATAGCCGTCGAACAGCAGGTGTGAAATGGTTAGGTCAAACTTGAACACGATTATCAACCAGAAATGTGGGTTACAGATGTTAATTATATTTTTATTGTCGGCCTAAAAACTTGAACTTAGTAATACCTCCTTTCAAAGATGACACTTTGTTTCCCTCAACGCAAATTCGAGAAACTTCTGAAATATGATATCCACCTGTCTCTCTGTACATGGCACATGACAGTTGTTTGAGAAGTAAATGGTTTGATAGGTAGAATGTACTGGAAACTATATGGCCATAAAACCGCGTGATGCTTTCTAATGTACAAAGTAAATTATTAGAAGTTATCTTAACCAGATGTTAATGACATCCAGCAATATAAAATGATAAATTGTTGTACGTGCTGGCGCTAATCTAGTAATTTTTCATATTTTTAATCTCAATAACGTCCAAACAGTTCTGATTGCTGTTACCGTGTCATAACCTCGGGCTAGAACAGTAAATAAAACTGTCAGTTGGCAAGTTTCAATGTATTTTTCAGTAATCATTGGCTACGTAGGTACCTACTTCAACTTAGCTTTACCAAACAGAATTGGTTTATTTTGAAAGTAAGTTAAATAGTTGTGAACCTTTAAAATTAGACAGTTCAAAATATAGTTTTAAATTGTAGAACTTATAACGTCCTTGCATTTAAAAACTATTCACATTTTTATTCTTTGTTTCTCATTATGCAGTTGCACATAATGTAATAAAAGCTGCATGTAGTAATATCTTACAATCTAAAATAGCAACATTGTAATTTTTTTTTGTGTGTGTTACATAATACACCATTTTATGCAACTGAACATACAATAAACATGAAAATATGAAATCGTAATACTCATTGCAACAGTGATATATAATTTTAATTTAGAAAGACTGCGCCAGAATGGTCACAGTTAATTATTACGTGTAAAAGCAATGGGTAGATTTTATATAGCATTTTAATATTGTTAAGTTCCTACAATTACAGCTGTATACATTTGGGAAGTACACCACAACCTTGGAACAAATTGCAATTTTCACACTTTATTTTATCGATCCAGTAGGTAAATAATGTAATGCTTGCGTAAACCCCTACATAAAAACAAAATCTAAAGTTAAAAACAATGTTTATTACAAAAATAATTGTAAGTCATGAGGTCATAATACAAGAAAACCGTAAAACAAAAAGCTGTTAACTGCAATAACACAGGGTGAATTGCATGACAGCCAACTGCAGTGAAGAACAAATTGCAAAACTAAATAATGCAGTAACTACTCAGTTTTGAAATTTTTAAATTTTACTTATACTTAGCCTCAATTAGATGCACTTTTTGTAGCTATTTCTAAATTATTTAACTACTAGCAAAATCATTAGAAATTATTTTAGAAGGAATGTCTTCACTGTTGCTAGATGTTACAAAATCTCTTCACGTGAGGAATTATAACTTTCACGTTTCGCTACGTGAACTTGGTAAAATCACATTGAATTATTTCTGGGTGCAGGTAATTTATTTACAAATTATTTTTAAAATTTCGACGGTTTCAATGCTTACTTCTGTGTTTGAGCTTATTCTCCTGTATCAATAATTTTTGAAGTTCTGTGAGAAATGCACTTGCAATCTTCAGTGTATTACAACGAAACGTACAAGAGTCAATACCAACTGTTTCTGTAAACACGCTGCAGTATACAAACCATCTTACAGTGTTTATAACTTTAATACATTTAAGATAGAGATCGCGGAGTAAATGAATGTGACATGAATTATTTGACTTGGATAGAGAAACAACCCAATATAATTTATTGGCTCGCATGCAATAAACAACATTAGTTGGCCTCAAGATATTGGAATCGTGTTTTACTATACACGCTCATTTAATATTGCTTAACTGAGCATAATTTGTTAACATTTTCACACGATTGGATTTTTACTCATAATAATACTGTGGAGAGTAAAAATGTGGCAAACAGTATCACTGTGCTATTACAGAATATAAACATTGTGAGATAAATTTGCATTTTTATTGCCCATTTCACTGCATGAAATAATAAAATTTAATTTCTTTGTCTAAAAGTAGGTATAAAATTGAATCTATTAAATAAGTAATAATGTCAAAAACTGGAAACGTAATGCTTGTTATAAATATCGATAACGCATTCGTTATAATTGTATAAATTTAAAGATTACTGTCCCGAAAATAAAGATGACGCTACAACGATGCATATTCACGTTTTGAAGTTTTTCTTATTTTTATTGACCACATCTGGTTAGACGATGAAATCTTGGAACAATTTCTTTTAACTAAAATCTTGAGATATTTCAACGTAATGTACCTTACCAACTATCAGATATAGCCAAATTAATAATGGAAGACTATTGATGATTAACAATAGCTGTGTGTAATTGACCAGGAAAGTGTGAAATTAATTTCAAATTGTTTTTATCTCTTACGAATCACATACCTCTGTGCCTACACAGCAATTGTTGATCAACCAATAATTCATCAATATTAATGTGGCTATGCCTGTCAACTAGTGAAACACACTGTATATTGTGAACATGTTGTTCCGATATATATTTTCTTAAAAATATTCTTACTGACCTTCGAACATATTCATTTAACAGACAATATGAAGAAAATCAAACTCAAAATTAAAAGTTTCGAGGAAATTCTACCGTACTACCGAACATTATAACAAATTAAAGCAAACTCGAATAAAACTGCAAAAGCAACAAAACAGATTTCTTTATCTCAAAATTAATAATTGCCATTTTTAATGTTGACCAGTGCTGTACACTCTGTATCAGTCTACCCAAAATATATTGAGGTAATATTGCTTTCCACTCTTCTTTGTCATTGCTGAATATTTCTTGCTTTAGGTGTTCTACAAATTGTGTGTCTTGGGATATCCATCTTCAAGTCAGGCACGTTTCATTTTAATCCATTTATCCGTCCAGTCGCAAGCTTGGAACGGGTATCAGGTCTTCCTTGTATGAATTATAAATATTTACATATACGTATAGTTAGTTTGTGTGAATGCTTTTTTTAAATTGTTAATTAGGTTTAATTATTATAACCTAGCATAACGGAAAGGGCGTGTAGAGTCCTGCTCAGTGCTTGAAATGCTCGATTTTGTGTGTGTAGCCTTCATTATGGATCATTGGTAGTTGCGGGGAACTTGACGTTAGTCGCAATGTGCCTGACCCCAAAGGCGCATGTCTGCCTGCGGCTGACAGTGTAAAATCGCCTACGTGCGAGTTAAATAAATACGACACAGCCGCGCAGTAAAGAGAGTTAGCTTACTGTAGTGTTTCTGGGTCATCAGACAGTGATTTCACTTCTTCAAGTACGCAATTGTGTGACGTCGGCCCCTAGAGAGACGCTATAGCCAGTAGCCAGGTACTTCCGCGCCGTCTTCATGGGAAATTTTCATGTAACCACAACGCTTCATTCAAGGGTAGTGATGTGGGTCGGGTAAATACCCAGTGGGTAGGGTATTTATAAATGGGTATTTACCTGGGTATTTACCCCTGCCTCGGGTAAATACCTAAAAACTGGGTATTTATCAAATCTATAATATTTAGAAAGCTAAGCTAACTTTAACTCACATAATCTTATCTTAATAAATAAACTACATATAAAGGAAGTGGAATATTTTATGTAAAATAACAATTTAAATAACATTGAATAAGCATTCACCCAGGTAAATTAATCGTTTATTGGGAAAAAACATTGGCTGCCGAAATTTATGGAAATAAACAGTTAGATGCAAAAATTGCGCCTGTTAGAGTTTACAAACAACATTGTGATGGCTGACTCCGAAGATTGGGATAATTTAAATTGTTTGTACATTATTTTCTGACTTGTTTCCATTTTTGAAAAATGAACATAACATTAACTTGAAAAATAATCCTTATATTTATTAACATTAATATTAATATATAGGTACTTATAGACACATTATTAAACAATCTTAAATAAGGCAAACAATATCACAAAATAATATAAACAACGCTGTATACCGATGGGATCATAAGTATGCAACAGCAATGAGATAGCATGAACAAAAGCACATAATACTTGAGTAAGAAAGAGATAACCGTACAAAAAAGTTATTTTAGTATGCATATTTAGTTGACATATGACATAATTAAAATGAGCGTCAAGTCTACTCAAATATTTGTTTCTATGTTCATCTCTTTCTTATTCAATCATTGAATTTTGTTTTTTATTAATTTTATCTCATTGCTGTTATACAGGGTGAGGCACATAAAGTGTTACAGAGCAATAGCACTCAAACTATTGATCATATCCAAAAATGTTTCAGACAAAAGTTTCAGTGTTCGAGAAGGCCGTCATACTGGACCACCCTATTTTTTTTATCGGTGGAGGCGGTGAAGCTACGTCAAGGTCAACTCCAGATTTTTAAATGGAACTATGTATATTTTTTTTCGATGACATTATTACCGATGTTAAGACAAATTCAGCTACCTGCAACCCAAGGTCATTCTAGTTAGCAAAGTATGAAGATAGTCAAAAAATCGATAGTTTGAGTGCTATTGCTCTGTAACACTTTATGTGCCTCACCCTGCATACAGGTTGCCTAAAATTGTACAGAACATGGCAATTCCATGAGTTGGAAAAAGTTCATAACACCATAAGAGTAACCGAAATAACAAATGCAATAATTACTTTGGTAGCTAGGCAACAAGTAGGTACAATAGCTACTTGTTGCCCAGCTACCAAAGTATTTATTGCATTTTCCATTTTGGTTACTCTTATCGCAAATAGAATTTGAACCTTTTCCAACTCATGGAATTGCCATGTTCTGTAGAGTTAGGTATGTCCCCACCGGTATTTTGGGCAGTAAATGTTCTCAGTTCAGCTATTTTCTTAAACATTTTTATAAAATTCGCATAGAGCACCTACACTTACCAATCAATTATACTGATTAGATTAACGTTATAATATTTGTAAATAAGTCTATAAATACCCGCTTAAATACCCATTTTGGATATTTACCCGGGTAAATACCCCGGGTATTTACCCCTAAAAATAAATACCCGGGTAATTTACATCACTATTCAAGGGATCACGTGATTCATCCGAGTGCTGCTCAGCAGTTCCTAGGCCACGAGCTTAAAGTAACCTGACACAGTGAATGTTTGCAGTTTGAGCAATAAGCGTCCACTCCAGGTGTGTTGTGAAGATTTCGCTCCTGCGAAGGAACGAGATTAATGCACAAATAAATACGTACGCAAATCGCAGAGCCGCGTGTTTTACGCATCGATTTGCGACGCCGGACATTCATGCTGCTTAATATTTGAATATAAAAGACAATTGTTTTGGCGTTTTTTTAATGTTACTTAAATGTAAATGTAGCCACGAGCTATAGTGCTTTAAAAATCCATTTGTATTTTAAACTATCGTGTTTACCAAGTGCTATTTATTGTAGGGTTTAGTCCTGATTTTCTTTATGGTTTTGTGTGTGCGTATTTGAAAAGTCAATATATCTGTGTTTATTTGTGTGAATAAATTGGCTTTTCTTATGAATCTTGTTGAACTTAATTTCTGAATCCGAGTTGCAGGGCTGCTTCTTAGTTTTTAACAGGTAATGATGCGTCATAGCTACGCACTGCAGTAATTTTAAAAGTGTTGCGTATGTACTGAGGTAGCTAGGTGGGCAAACAGGACGTAAAATTATTCGTGAAACACAACGACGGCGCTACTAAAAATTACATTACAAGCTTCATGACTAAAGCATCGTGATCTTATGGCCACTATCTAGGATGTCTTCTATAGTACATTTCTTCAACTTTATCTATTTGTGACTACTCTTTATGTTTTTCCGGTGACAAATTCCAAGTATCTGTAAGTTATCATTTTGTCTTCTAGTTACTTGTCGAAAATATTTAAGAATACGATGTGTCAGGATTGTTAATAAGCGATCTTGGACGTTTAGGTCGTCTGGTCACATTTGTTCTATGGACCCTCTACAAAATGCCAAGGAGCCTTCTCCAACGCCATATTTCAAAAAGAAGGAGGCTTACCCTGACAACTTTCAATCTTTATAGCAAGTAATTAAATTGAAAGTTTTTTTTTACGAGAAACTATTGACATCAAGTAATCTAATACGAGATCCAAGCTACCGTGCAAAAAAAGCAATTTAAAACTTAGTAAATTCTAATTTATTATACTTCATTTTAACTTAACACTCACGAAGAGGCAATACAGAGTAAAGCAAACGAGCACTATATAATGATTCCTTTGAAATATGTTCGAAATGTAATTGTACCAACTTCGAGATAATTCCCTACCGTACATGTGCATGTCACGAATTGTAATTTGAACTGTTAGCTATGTAATTACGTAATCATTACGAAAGTTACGCAACCCCTCTGGCAATTATTCTCAGGAATTTTGCAATTTTCACACCCCGCTATTCGCCCGACCCATTAAAAGCACGAAAATACGAAGGCAAGATCCGGCCCGGATAAGGAAGACACTTTCATTTCCATTGCGTGGGTCATAATTTAATTACTCTTTGCATAATTGCGTGCGTGCAGGCGTCCCACATCCGATGAGAAAACGCGAACAAGTGCAAGATTTGGAGATCGGGCAGGTGTCGGATTACAGCATTCCTAACGCACCGTTGTTCGTCTTCAGCTCTTCCAGAGCTCTAGAACCTCAGAGAACCAGTCCTAGCCCATACCGGTTTGGGTGTTACCGGCCCAAAAAAAATTAATTACATTGTATCGGCAGGAAGGTGGCACACATGCATTTAGTTAACCCAATTTGGCAGGAATGAAAATAGGAAGTAGGAAATGCTGGGCTGGAATTTTGGCGTTTTTGGGAGCGTGGGCAGGTCTTAAACTCGCTAATGAGTGTGCCACTATTGACTATTTTAAGCATGCAAGAGCCGACTTTCCTACGAAAAACTTCCATAAATTAGCCGAGTCATTTTACGCAACGCTTACCAAATATTTAATGATGCCCGAGAACTTGA
Source organism: Agriotes lineatus (assembly GCA_940337035.1). NCBI lineage: Eukaryota > Metazoa > Arthropoda > Insecta > Coleoptera > Elateridae > Agriotes > Agriotes lineatus. The sequence continues at coordinate 137,807 of CALNHX010003461.1, read as the reverse complement.
ATTGAGTAACGTAATTAATTACCAAATCCGTGCTCGGTTATTTAAAGGAATTAGAAAACGTGTGTACGTGCCTATTATGCGATGTACAAAAACGGACGATATTTGGGACGCATTTCGGTTATTAATACAAAGAGGAATTATTAGAAAAGTAATTAATCTACAAAATTATAACAGGTTCTTGGCCCCAATTAGAAGAAGAACGTATAGGTACTTAACCCTTATATGGGTTTTTGGAAAACATTGAACAACATGGGAATAAGCAATTATCCTGAACGATGGAAGTTTGAATAAAGAAACCAACGGATGCCGATACTGCCCCATCTACTTGTGGACTGATAGCTAAGCAACCACATTCACTTAGTTGAAATAAACTCATATTTAAGTACGTGGTGACTTGTACCACGTAAGGGCAGAAGAGTAGTGGTTAAATGAGAATATGAGGCGAAGAATCGCGAAAAGGGTGTACTGGGGAAAGCGTTGCGAGTTTACTTTATACGGTCATACTGCGAGCACAAACTGCCACGTACAGCGGCAATAAATAACTTCCACAAAATGGACTAAAGGATGAAGCAGATTGATAAGCTCTGAAAACGTAGTATCTAAACGCGCGGCAATTAACGCAACGACTAGAAATGAAAACGTCTCACATAACTGCACAGCTCATCACACGGGCTATTAACCTGAAGAGAATCGAGACCATAAACACTCTAAGGCACAATGATTCCTCCGTTGACGCAGTGAGACAAATGAAGCAATTCCTAACCGCCCCGCCTACCCGATTCGGGGGGCAATAAATCCCTTCGGTGACACAAAACCCTCGAAGATGCAGTCACCGGTAGCGCATCCAAAGATTTAAACATTCCAATCCATCTGGGCAGACAAGTCGGGAGTCATAAATCCTTCAATGGCGCAATAGGACAGAAGTAAATACATATAAAAGCGATCGGAGCAAGAGCCCAGTGCATTCTTTACGTGGTCGTCCACCGAGCTGTAATCTGACGCCTAAGACTTTACTATTAATACGCCTGTTAATAATTGCTCAAAATATATACATAATTGTACTTATTTGTGCATTGATTTGTATGTCGAAAGTAATTTAATTTTGATAAATTGGAGATAGCCATAACGTAATTATTATTTCTGTTTACGTGAATGAAAACGAGATGCACGTTGGTACATCATTGACAGGCACAGTAGAGGCAAGTAACTTCAGTGGTTTAAGACGAATAAATGTAGAAGGGTTACCACAAAAAGCAAAAAAAAAGTGTAAAGGCCATTTTGCTAAAGCGAGAATTAAACAAAGACGACTATGCCACAGAAGCTATCGAGGCTTCAATCGAACGTCATCTCATTGCTATCTGTGTCTGATTGAAAACCACGATCCTCTATCGCTTTCTTCAAGTTCCAAAAACATGAAAATGTCAGAGTTGTACTTGTACTTACATCATCAATTTTGAAATGTCTAATTGATACACGATGGTTTTCCAGTCTTCCATAATTAGACCTTCCACTTCCACACATACATACCATGTTGCTCTCACTTTATGCAGTTTTTAAACTTCCTGCACAATTTTTACAGTTAGATGTGCAACTCATGCATTCCCATAAATTCGCACACCAATCTGCAATGGCTGAACACTTTCATAACGCAAATATTGAATGATCGTATGTAGATTGGACGGTCAGTTGGATGTACGAAGTGTATTTGTAAACCTCTTAGGATTCGTATCGATTTTCCATTTCACAATCGCAGCAATTGTATTTCCAGGGCCGAATATAAAATGACCTAAAAATTTATACATATTGTTTTGTAGCTTTGAAATTTAAACTTTCCGTTTTTGTTATTGACTCCAAGAATTAAGTACTTACAGCGATAAGTACGAGTATAATTTATACTCGCTCTAATCATTTCGTAACCATTTCGTGTGTTTTTACCTAAAATATTTCTAAGTGCTGCCCTTATTGACTAATGGAACTTGACACGGGATAACGAGTTCGAAAGGATTCGAAAAGATTGCCTATAAACCACCTTAGGTGGACCAATTCGTGTCCCAGTCTACTATACGTGATTCTGCCAAGCCATATTTTCTACTGCAAATTAAATTTTTATTTGGTGCCATTTAAAGGTCTATAATATATTAAGTGTGTTGGCTACAAACTAGTAATAAATTATTTTAAAAGTCCAAAAGAATTATTGCATTTATTCCAAAGCCTGATTTGCTTAAAAATTGTTTCTATTGTACAGGGCTCATTATGATAGTATGACCTAGTTACACGATATTACATATCAGTAAAGGAGTTTTGGAAACAGAGAGAAGGAACAACAGACAGTACACACAAAATCTCTTCAGTATTTTTTTACTTCCTCGTCTGGGATACGAAGGAAGTATTGTAATCACGAAAAAATCCAGCTTCCGAGATTTCTTCAGATCTTAACGTTTCAGGGTCCCTAGATGACGAAAAACAGATGTTCCCAATTCCGTCTGTCTGTCTGTTGACGGCATAACTCAAAAACTATTTGTCGGAGGAAGATGATATTTTGCATATACATAGTACATTATACCGGGTGTCCGTTCTCAAAGTCGAACATAGGCAATGAACATTGTATTGAACGTTTTTCCCGATTCCTGCTCGCCAATTCAACTTACAGGGACGGTAATGGTATCAATGGAAAGATAAAATTATTACGCATTAAATGATACCAATAATAATATTCAAGATGCGGTTTTTATTTTAAAATATTAATTTAAAACGTAAGAATTTTTAAATATGCTATGACTTGCTTCTTAAGTTCGATAGCCTTTGTCAAAAAAATTGTAATTAGTTGGCGTAAATCAGGTATTTTCTATCAACGTCTGTTAAAATTATCTACAGAAAAATGAATTATTCCAATGAAGAACGAGTGAATGGACTAATGTTAATTCCCTATGTTCGACTTTGAGAATGGACACCCGGTATATTGCTATGGATATGCTCTAATAATTATTAATTCGCTTTTGGGGTTGTTTATAAAATTAATTTAGACTGATTAAAATATGCTGTCTTGTACTTTTATTTACTTGATCCAAAATAAATTGTAGTATGCCCTTTAAGTATTTTATTTATCTGCAATTTATTATATCGAAACGCTAGCTTAGTAGAATAATTAACTCTATTCCCAGGGGTGAATTCCTAATAGATTGTAATTTTTACTTGATCTGGTACGCCACTGTACACCTGAATTAGTTCCAATACACAGTAGTTATTGTATGCAATATGTCAAAACCTACAAAATAGTTCGTATCGTTCAGTCAGCGTTGTTGACGTTAAAATGAGCAAAATTGTGAACATTCGAAGGGTATTTCTTCAAATCGTAGCGCTTTGGCGGTTATTATTATCATTTGTTTCAGGCATTTATTTGTTACATGACGTCAGAAGGGACGCCGACTAAATCTCGCAATTGTTTTACCTTCGCCTAACCTCAAATTTGGGTAAATGCTTATAACTTGAATTGCGCCTTCGCTGGATGCTAGGATATGCTTGAATCTTGATAAGCAAGGTCTGGTCTCGTATGCACACAGATTTCCCGATCCTAACACTGATACTTTTAGGTTAAAACAGTACCTTAAAATTTGGTGTGTTCTTCGCAATGTTCGGAAAGGGGCCCCATCTGGTATCTTCCTCTGGAACGGTTTCCTCCGGTGTTTTTGCTGTTGGTCGGTTTCCTGCACTCCTGCCTGATGCGTCGCAGTAGAAATCCCTGGCTTTGGACCCTATTTCTGGCCGGAATTCAATATCGGAATCCTGGTGTGATCGGCTGGCAATGATCGTCGGTGGTGCTCTCGGTGAAAACTTAATATTATGTTGCGGAAAATCCCACAAACGTTTCCACATAAACTTCAACACTTGGTCAACACAATGATACACTTTTTAGCTCGAAATATTTTAATTTATTACATAAAAACTTTAGTTGAAGTGGAGCACCAAAACTACATGTCAAGCTTAATTTAATTATTCATTTGTTCTCCGTTATTTCCGTTATTAAAAACAAAATCTAATCTATTACTATGGTTACCAAGGCACCGGAAATTGGTTTTGATCAAATTAAATTCATTATGGAAATGAATTTGATTACAACTTATATTTACAAATTTCTTATAACTAGAATCCATTTCTTAATTTTAAAAGGTCTCTGCGCCACAGACACTTTATTATTTACTCTGCTGTTTTCACTCGCGTTAATTGCACTGATTATTTTATAGAGTTCATTTCTTAATAATTGCTTTTCCCTGTCCTTCTGTCTGCTTTTCACTTGCTTTTTCATGTCCTTCTGTCCGCTTTTCAAAATTGCTATTTCCTATCTTTCTGCCTGCCTTCTAATTTGCTCTTTGCAACGTATAATTATTTTCTTCTGGCTTCCTATACCTTTTTTTAGATTGCCCACAATTTCCCTGCTTAGCTATATTGAAATTTACGCTTCATTGACATGCACTTCGCAAACCTTTTTGTGACTATTCATTTCTTTCGGCTCGGCCATTCATTCTGCACAAACCTAATATTTAATTAATTTGAACGTCAACTTCAACCCTGTGAAAAACAAGCTTCGCCCTTTGCTTTCTTTACTCAATTCAATTATTAATACTGGCATCTCTTTTCCAATGCATTTACTGATTGAACTTTAAGCTTAGTATTGCAGTTACATAAAACACCCCAACTCTGTGCTTATTGACTTGTTTCTTAAGTTGTACTGCTAGCAGAATCGGGTCGTGGGCCTAAGACCATCACAATATATACCTAGCATGAAGCCGTGAACATTTCAGACAAATATATACAGGGGGAGCACCTTACAATTTTTTTTTAAATTTTTGCGTTAATTTTGAAATGGAAGGAAGTAATAATTTTACATAGGTCAGGCTTTCCACTTGCCGAAAATAGGACTCAACAGATACAGGATAGTGTCACAAGACTCGTAACATTTCAACAATACGATCGTGCCGTTAAATAAAGGCGCGCGCCGCACTCTTTTCAATAAGGCTGGATGGTGCAATTCGACTTATCGATGCGGTTACGATCGCTATGCAGATGCGGCGGGTTCAAACCCCAGCGGGATAATTTTTTTTTAATTTTCTGATTGATCTAATTCGCCCGAGGGAAGTTCGGTGTAAACACATTTACACAAAGAACTACTTGTGGAAGATTTTGAGTTTCAAGCTTATGCATAGCCTTGTTTTTACTCAAGTAGTATTTGTCCTGAATATATTCACAGTTTATAGATTTTTAAGGTGCGAAAGATGATCTTCTTTTGACATTTTACATAAGAATTAAATGTACTAGTTATTATTTTTGCGCGATAAAGTGTCAATCTCAAGGAACAAATCAATTTATAAGCGTTGTAATAATGATCTTGTTTCTTTGACAAACAAATATTTAAGAAATTTCTGTTGTACACTGATTGGTTAGATTTATTACTAGTTGAAAATTCTAGTAAATTTTGCCATAAACCTTTTTTGTGGTTTTTCAGCGACCTTGCTTGTGTCCGTTTTACACACACTTAACTGTAATCGAACACCATCAATATCGTATTACATCGATGAAGCAGTTGAACAACTTGTTTTGGCTGCTTAAAAATACAAACCGCCGACAAAACGGTGTGTTTTGGTAAATAATCATCTTTAGCCAATATCAAAACAACTTCTATAAACTCAAATCGTGACTTAAATGGGAAATCCAAATGATCTAAAAATATAAAAACCTGGGAGCGCAAATGCACAGTACTTAATTAGTTTCTTCTGCCTGATAACGCAGTGTGGGTTTTAGTAGTGTGGAAAAATTTAAATTGAATAGAATTTGACCTTTCCAAGATTGTGAAAATGATTAAAACGATTCTATTTTTAGCTAAATCGAAATCGTGTAGTTGTAGCGCTTTTGTCATGTTTTTTTTCTAACATTACATACGGGTATGTTCAAAACCGAATAATTCAAGAAGTGTATATGCTTTATCGTATAGTCACAATTGCCTGAGCACGCAGCACAGGCGCCGGTCAAACGGTGCCTGGGAGGGCACGTTAAGCCTTCGGTCCTGGTTGTCATTTGGTGACAATCATTTGGTTACGTCAGGCGCCAGGCTTCCTGCCACAAAATACACAATATTATTATTAATCACAGACGTAGCCTCGCAACCAACTTCCGTACCTGCTTAAATACAACCATTCCTTTAAACATAATGTGAGAAAATTAAGAACAGTTTTAAACAACTCGTTCGAGAGCCAACCGCTCCTGGCGTACAGTTCCCTAAAATCTACCAATTATATGTAACAGTTAACATGAAGATACTGAAACCATTCGCACATCTGGGCAAAACCAACAAAGCTCTTGCCCTTTCGTGGGTGGCCAACCCTTCGCACGTTATGCTAAAGAGCTAAGGGCTCAGTTGTTTATGGGTATGTGCTACCGTATGCCCACAAATTCCATTGTACACAATAACTTTAATATTCTAATATAGACTGGAATAATCAGTCTTGAACAAAAAAGTAATTAAAAAAGCAAATAAGTGAGAAAGAGAAAATTAGTGATTATTAACTGTCCATGTCTCAAGCTGCACCTCCCCTACCGTTACCAGGGTCTGCAGCTTTTAATTATGATATAATGGAAGTTTCATTTTTGATACGATTCCTGCTGGAAGTTTCCCAATTAATCTCAAAATCCGTCTGCTACTGACGTCCTCGTTATTTCGTCACGACAATAAACAGCACATGAGCCCAGCAAACACGCAACACGGAGCAAAGAGTGATTCTCATGGTTCATACGAGGCCCACGTGATAACCCCAATTCCCACTAGATGGATAGTTTACAACTCATCCCAAATGTTCCTCGGCTGCGCCGGGGGGCCATGAATAATTTATTTACTAAAGCGGCCCTTGATTTGGAAACCCGGAAGTTTATCCGCGGGCTTTGAATTTTCATGATCCGAAAGTAAATTTCAACTGTCAGCAGGCCGCGGGCGAAGTCCAATAATTATTTTTTGCCGCATTGTTTCCCTACAAAAGTGTAATTAACGGCTGCAGCTGCTGCCGAAGCGCAGTTGCGTAACTGGAGCGAATTCTCTGCCCATGCAAAGGTTATCAAAATTGATCATTCGCTCTGCCCCCGGTATCAAAAGCCGAGGTGACTAACGTAGCTGGTCGCTAAATGTGGTTTTCGGCTCAATAACTAGAATTTTGTTTAAAAAATTTAGTAAAACATTTAGTTGAAGGATAAGAGAGTAATAAAAACTCTTGTGAGTCCCCCGTTAAGGGTCAAAAGAGAATCTTTCAAAGTGTAAATTAAAAAAAAAAAAAATTAACGATTCAAATATGAGGTGTATCTGTAAATTTTACAAAGACTCAGAATGCCTCGTTTGTTCTTCCATTCGCGCTGCCTCGGTTATCAAAAGCTGCCATTGCGAGTAACCTGCACGTTCCTAAATATGGCTTTTCGGCCCAGTGATCGGGAAAGATGCCGATTCTTCCAACACAACTGTACCCGACGGCTTATAAATAACCAGTGCTGTTCCGGAGGCTAATTCTTCTCGCGCTACCTGATGGTACATTCTTGATAGTATAACCGTACCTTTCTCCAGAAGAATAAATAGGCGGCAGGACCGGAGTAGGAAGGAGTTTATTTTCATCTAATTTGAAGGCACGGGGGCCTCAACACCGTGAATCGATTGGAACAAACCAAATTATGTTTAATTTTTTTCCCATGACATCTCCATGTCTTCTAGTCGTTTCATAATTATAGTCAAAGGAATGTAGGGCACTTATGTTTTCGGTGCCCCGAGATAATTCATTTTTTCTGGATTTAGATAGTTCTCATGCATAAATTTACAAATGCTGGTGTATTACCAAAAGTTCCGCAACGGCCCTTCGGTCTAAGGGCTGCAGGTGAGATACATGACACCGGGGGAGAGTTCGGCAATCGGTGGGCCCTCTCATGTGGAATGTGGTCACACGCATTCGTTCACGAACACAAATTCAGACAAATTCCAAAGCCAAACAGGCAAGCAGCAAGCATTACAACATTTAGCAGCACGTGTTCGTTATCATAATGTACTTACAGGGGGTTTTGTGGCACCTGCTGTATTCCCACGTAGCATCTAGGAGAGTACCTCGTTCAGGAATACTCTTTAGTGCACCTCCGATGATATATATCTTGCGCAACACGGATCCTCACCGCAGCTAGTACCTATTAGCCGAACGCTAACTAGGTCAAAAGGTCCAACCCATGTCAATGTGATCCGCATGTGCGGTGGTCGCTTCCAACCGCAAAAGACCCAGATCTCAAGACATTTGTGGAAAATGAGCATTTCGTACTATTCAGGTGCGCAGCCTGAATCACTGATAATCGCCAGATAATCTCTAACCTCAAGTACGTAGTGCACTAAAGCAGTTTCAACTGGTCTCCAACCCAGCAATAAACAAATGTACAATGACCCAACAGCAAAGCTGTCTACTATCAGCAGCAATACCAACGATAAAACAGTGTTCAACTCGGCCTCGGCTGCGCAGTAAAACTTATTACAACCTCCATTATAAAGCTACTCAAGCAATAATATCCACTACAGACCTTATTATTTCACTCCTTTCTCACAATCCAGATAATTACCACAAGAAACACCGCCGAACCACATGAGAGCCCTCGCATTGTAAAAACGCCACCCCCGGTCGTGTCGGGTTTCACAACATTCTCATATGGACGTTCTCGGCTAACTGCCCTGCCCGCTAGGCCCATCGAGATTTAAAACTACCCCCGGCCTCTAAATTAGCGTTAAACAACATGAAAAATTATGAAACGAATTATACTGTGAAAATATGCAAAATATTATATCAGTCAGGTGAAGCAGACCTATAAGTGCGTTTTCTTATTACTATTTGTAATTTTGAACACCCACGTAATGCTATTCTCTATAGATGTTAAACTGAGATGCCGAATTTGCAACTGTCGAGATAAAATGCTTAGTCCAGTAACTGCACGTAACATCAATTTGCCCAACTACCGAATTAATTTGCTCATTTGCGGTATTGGCCAAATTAATTTCGGCAATTGAGCAAATGCGTAACTGAGTAATATACATATATCAATACTGCACCTTGAATGATCTAATTATAAAATATTTTCAATCATGAATGCCATGAAAGACGAATACTCATTTATATCTTTTCTTCTTTTTTATATAGACATTCTTCTGTTTTCTGTTCCTATTCTGCAACAAAACCTCGACCCATCTTTTGGGTGTCCGTCCTGGTGATACATCTTCATGTGAGTTTTGGTTTTTACATAATTTGGCTTAATAAGGTTTAATTCGATTATTATTTCCAACATCTGTCACTTTACGTCTTTGACCAATCAAAGGATGCGAACTGTCATTGCGCTCAACGATTATTCAGTAAAATTTAGTGTTTTACCGTCACAAACATAGCAGCGTGTAGCGCTTATCCATTTTTTTTAAATGTCAACAAACCATTACTTATTTATTTATTCACAAATACAGCACATACGGGGACAAACCGAGATAATTATCTCATTTTTCTTTATCCAAATATCAAAAACAAAGTATAGTCGGTGGTACTTATCGAACATACTTAAATGAAAAAAAAAATCGAATTTATAGCATATAACTTTTATAATAAATAATTTATGTTTTTGTTAATTTCCTTTTAATGACGTTATTACAAAAGTTACAAGTAATCTCCCCAAATATAACTCGAGCAAGTAGCATTTGTCTCCAAACATCTTCTGCTCAGCTCAAGCAAATTGTTTAAGAAAAAAAAAATCAAGCTAAAATTGTGACATTTATCAAGTATAAAGCTCTCTGGCCTTTGTCTTTCGGCCTCTAAATCAGATAAATGCCATAATTGTAGCTTTCATGATTTTTCCATAACAATCTGCATTCGAAAGCAACAAAATGCATAGTCGATTCCATTCATGCATATAACAACCAATAGGATGCAGTGTGCAAATTTGATCAAATTATTGCACTTGGGATATAATACAGAATAATAGCCTTGCTCGCGGTATATTACCCCGATTAAATTTCAATCATGCTTCTTCAGTTTCCACTTCTAGGGACGAGATCGAATTTATCCGTTAATAAAACTGTATATTTGCTTTTAATTGTATATATTTTTTAGTTGCTTTAGTGGATTCATGAGATGAACTAGACACGTAATAACGAGTGTCTAAAAAACGGGCCAAGAGGGCTTTGAAGAATTTTGTTATCGTATGTCTGGCATGATAAATTACATTTAGCTCAGCAACAAACTACGGCTAACCGTCAAAAGATGGTTTTGTTTTAACGCGGTAGGTAATAAACACAACCTCACAATAATTTAATTATGACACTTATGACACTTAATTACAAACTGGAGGTTAAATTTGACATCTCCAAGTGCTACAAGATAAGCTCTATGGAACGTAAACAAAATTTTAGTCAAAGCACTCTTTCTTGACTCGTTTAATTTTTAAAAACCCTTTACTTGAACTTTGAATGAGTTTGACTATCTAAATTCAAGCTTGTTGTTTCCGTTTGAGAAAAAAAGACCAGAGCAGGCGCTTCTGATTTTTTAAATTATGAAACTAACATGACTCAGAGCAGGCTGTGACTTCTAATATTTTTTTACAGTGAATTAACCTAACCTTCAAAATATTACTAACTCGATTGACAACAGTGCAAAAGTTATTGCAAGATGTTGTAAAATATACATTAAGAATGTAAAAAAAAGATTCAGTTTACTTTGTTAGCTTTTTAGAATTTTTAAGGTGTATTTCACAAAATCTTGTAATAACTTATGCAGTGGTCGAACAGCTGCTAAAGTGACGTTACTATATATAATATTAGAAGTCACAGCCTGCTCTGAGTAATGTTGAAAAAATCGTTGATACTCGATTAATTCAAAGTTCTGGTGTTATAACTACAGATAAACTTTATACTGCTATAAAATCACATACCCATAATCGAACTTGATAATAATAAAACAACGGCTCACAATGCATATTTTGACTTAATTTTGATTGACAGCGTGCAGTTGATTCGAATATTTCAATTATTCGCTTCTTTCCTTGTCGAAGACGTTACTGTTGATAATGTTAATAGATTTTTTTCTTTCGCCATTTTCTTCAAATCGTGAAGTATGTAATAACTATTAGTTTACGTAAAATTGCTTCTTGCTTGTCTGCTTCAAATTTATCTTGTTTTTATAATCGTTGTTATTTTCATTGAATAATAATCAGATAGTATCACGCTAGCATTAATCGTTAAATAAAGTACAGTTGCTTGGTTCTGGAACGGTTTGTTATTTATTTTCCAATTTTGTCAAATTGGATACGTTCAAGATCTATGAGATTCTAAGGCGAACGTGGGAAAAAATTAACAGTTTTCGGTAATTTACGCAAGTTGTCTCACTATTTTCGCCATTAGGATCTTGGAAAACGTGAGAGATACAAGATTGGCTAAAATGGGATAAAAATTGATCTGCCTTGTGACAATCTCAGATTCTTTGAATTTCGAACAAATGAAAAATTATAGCTTAGATGGGGATGCACCGGGATGCACCTTATGCTTTTACGAATATTCTTGAAGCAAAGGATAAGCAACTTATAAGCATGAGAATAAAAGTAAACATTTCTAAAAAAAATCAATACATGTTGCTAAAATGTGAAAATTAATCTAAGATGGCCACGATATAATGCAACTTTTGTCCTATCTTAAGAATCGTTCAGGGCGACACCCTATATTAGCCAACTCCGTTGACGCAGTTGCCCTTGAAGTATATTATTTTTATATCCCTACTCTAAATATTATGTTTTTATATTTTGAAATATTTCTGATCCTGCTATTTAATAGTACATTATGAAATTAGTTTATAATTCAGAGGATTATGGTATGAGTGAATTTTAGCGCTTGAGCGAAGCGAATGCGCTAATTTCACGAATACCATAATCCTCTATTATAAACGAGTTTCATATACTATTTTGTCGTCGACTAACATAATAATTTCGAAAGAAATTAATTTCTGCTATTTTTTAAAAGCAGTTCATGTATACAAAACTATGACGTAGTTGTTGCTATGATAATGTGGTTGCTAAGCTATTGTTTATGCTTACGGTAACAATTTTTGTTTAGCAAACACATTTTCGGCCAAAATGAATGATTGTCACGAGCCTTTATTAATAAGTGATGAAATTCTTAAAAAAGCTGCAGAAGCTGAGCTGAGTCTGATTCCTAAAAAGTCGGAAGAGATTTATAAGAAAGAGTATGACAAGTTTTGGCAATGGCTAAGAGCCAAAAATACGGAGATAGTTACAGAAAAGGTTGTGCTTGCGTATTTTTTAGATCAGGTAAGTTATTTGCATTTTGAGTTAGATATATTAGCTACCAATTCATCGTACCTTATTTTTAGTCGAAGATTTACAAGTCTTCATCGTTATGGTGTCTGTTCTCGAAGTTGAAATGCATGTTACGAATAAAGGACAATATTGACATTAGTAATTTTCCTAAACTTACTGCCTTTCTGAAGAACTATTCGGTTGGTTATGCACCAGAGAAGTCTGCAGTGTTTTCAAAGGAACAATTACTACATTTTTTTGTAAATGCGCCAAATGACAAGTACTTGCTTATGAAGGTACGATTTGTTTTTTTAAATGTCAAAGTTTATCATAGTTTCTGTCATACTAATGTTATTTATAGGTGGTTGCAATTTTTGGTTTGTTTGGGGCTTGTCGACGTGCAGAGTTTCATAATTTATGCGTTGGTGATGTTAAGGAGGAAGGCTCTGTGCTGGTTGTTTATATCAGGGACACAAAAACTCACAGGACTAGGATATTTACAATTTTGAATGATGATGGCGCAGTGAATTATACTGATCTTATTAAAAAGTACATTAGTTTAAGACCAAAACATGTGAAAATTGAGAAGTTCTTTTTATTCTATAATTGCGGAAGATGTACATGCAATCCGGTTGGCATTAACACATTTGGCCAGATTCCTCGAAAGATCGCCACGTATCTGAAAATTTCGAATGCTACTGAGTATACGGGTCACTCCTTTCGGAGAACATCCGCTACGATTTTAGCAGATAGCGGTGCTGATATTAGAACCCTCAAAAGACATGGAGATTGGAAGAGTGATGAAGTTGCTGAGGGATATATTGCAGATTCGCGAGAAAATAAAAACAAGATTGCCCGAACCCTTGGAGCTGCTAGTGGACAGATTAGCAATGTTTCTTCAACGAGTAATGGTGTTCTTTCTACCGCTAATACATCTATGTCGGGTATCACAATATCAGGAAATTTCAATTGTAGTATTCATATTAATATAAATAAATCTGATTGATCTTTGTGTTTATTTTGTTGTTATGACAACTTTATGGCATTCGTTCCATAAAGTAGGTGTTTATGCATGATTTTCCCTACATTAAAGATGGCATTGTGATGCTAGTCGACGACAAACGAATTTATTTAAAATCCCTACCTTTACGTTTTAGTAAATATCTAATATTTATTTATTGTTATTTTTAGGGGAAAATAGCAGGTTGACACAAAAAAGCATCGACCCAATTACAAGTTATCACTACTTACAGTTATAACTAAAATATTACGTTGGAGGTCAAGCCATCCATTGAGGAAAAAAACAAAAAAAAGACGCAAGTTTCATACTAATAACATTTGAAAATGATAAAAGATAAATAGTAATCATAATAATATGAAACTAAAACATATAGCAGAGGAATGTAGGAAAACTAAAAAGCACATGTGGTGTGATATACAGTAACAATATAAAAAGAGTCAAGAATGCTATGGAGATAAAAACGCATACATCGGCGAGTAGGCGATACGTTCTGACCTCCACAGCTTATATCGATACTAGCTTAAACCCCGCGGCATATGCCGCATTTAAAATGTAGGACGAATTTAATAACTTTTGTTGCACTAAAGAAAGTTTTAAAAGCACGCTAGAGATTGGCAGTAAGGAAAAGTTCCAAAAAATATATTTTCAAATGGAAAGTCTCTGTAAAGGAAACGCTTGCCCCTGGAAGGCGTCCTAATTAATATGACGCTGTTGGAACGCAGTCAAAAACAAATCCGGAAAGAATTAATGCTCTTGTGACTTATGAGATTATATGTGAGAATTATTTGCTCCACCGAAATAATTTTCAGCTGCCTGCAATCTGTGTTTCTTTTCAGGTTTAAGCCGTTGAGCGCCATAAAAATATAAATGCGGGAACTCAAGTCTCCAGTTACGCCGTTACTGATATTGTTAAATAACTCGATTAATTATTATTTCTTTGGCATTTTAAACTGGCATTATTATTATTATCTTTATAATAGCAACCATAAGTAACTGTTTATAATGTTTATATGCTAGCGAGTTAATTTTCTTCTTAAATCGCTAGTGAATTAATAGTAGATTGCTCTACAAGTTAAGAAAAGTGAGAGTTTTCCAGGAAATGTAAAAGTTTTACGTGAGCATGGAATTTTCCAATGTGTTAAACATGCAATTTTTCCGTGTAGTTGACAAAAATATCTTTTTAAATAATTTTGGTCAAAGTATGCTGGTAGAAAAGGGATGTTCATTAATACGACCGCCTAGTGTAGATAAAAATATAAGAAGCTCAAAAGCTGATGTGTTACAAACTAAATCAATAGCGAGTCTACGAATTCATATTGAACGTGTAATTCGAAGATTACGAGAATTTAAAATATTAAAACCCCATTCGTGTCTCAACACAAACCTGCTTAAATACACTGATCATATGATTGTTATTGCTTGTGCATTTATAAATATGCAAACTGCTTTAATTAAATAAATTATTAGGTACCTTTAAAACATAGTTTTATTTATTAAGTATGTAATCTGTATTGTACATAGAATTTTACACATTATAATCAATGCAGTAGCTATATCATAACTCAAATGGATTAATGACAAGTAGAAGGATCACACTAAAAAATTTGAATGTTTTGGAATTTACATTTTTTAGAAAAAAAATGATTTTTCAATCAAATTTTAGAACATTTTAGAAATCAAAATTATAATAAGTGGTTTTTTCAGCCACAGAATATTTTTACATCATGTCACACACCAAAAATATTTGTTTACCTATTATATGTATTAACAGAAATAGAAAACAACGCTTTTTTGTTTATTGTAAACAAAATTAAAGCTGGTACATTCAACACTGAAACACAATTATAATAACTTGCAGTGACACTGTAAAATTTTACATTTATTACAATATATTACAATTCTAAATAGCTATTTAAGTCACAAGGAATGTAAGGACCTATTAACATTTGGGGTAGGCAAGTACAAGCCAAGACGAAGTCGCGACTTGTTGCCTGCCGAAAATGTTAATAGGCGATACATTCCGAGTTATCTTATTATATTTTTCCCGCTGCTTATCGAAATTTTCCTAGATTTCTGAAAAAATCGTTTGGTTTGTCACCTGTCACCAGGATTAATTTTTGTGAGTCGTGTTACCTATGAGTGTCACATGTCACATAAACACTTGCAATTTAGAAACAAAACGTCTAAATCTGCATCTTGCTTTGCTAATTTTATTATCCTAAGAACTTTATAATAGTATTAAGTTCCGTTGTCAAGAAAAAGCAGCAAACAAATATAATCACCGACTTACACGTTTTGTTACTAAGGCTGTATCACTGACTTACAAGATCAGCAGCGGGAAAAATATTAAATATTACTTAAAAATAGTTACACGCTTATCCCTAACAATAAAAATTAAAAATGCAGTTATTTGTTCGCAGATGCTAATAAAATAGGAAAAATATTTTTTTTCCAAAAGTTCTCAGCTTCTAACATTGTTTGTTTAATGTAATTTGCATCATAGCCCACAGAAATAAAATTAACTTTTTGGTTTTTTTCAAAGTTAGCATCTGCAACAGCAAAAATGCAATACGATTTATTTAAAAAATGCATTTGCATTTGTATTTGAGCTCTATACTTGGCCGTAACTTTATTTTGTGATGTTATATAGTTTAACACTGCTTTGTCTGTAGAGGGGCACTTCACTTCAACAACGAAATTGTCACTCACTGCATCTGGTGAAGCTCCGAAAATAGGGTGGTTCTTTGAAAGTACAATTCCCACAGAACTTAATTTGGTCTTCATATTTTTTTCGACAATTTGTAATACCTGCTTTTCTAATCGTCTACCCCTTTCCATTGCTTTGGTATCCCTCAGTTTTGTAACTCCAATTACCTGTTGCACAAATGAGCCACATTCAGTTTTGCAATGTGCAGCATTATATAATTTCGAGGCGGTTATCCTCCCATATCGTAAACGATGCCACAAACTGTCTTCGGCTTGCATTAGGGTACAATATGCAGCTTCCTTGCACAAATCTTCATTCATGTGCTGCTTGGTGAAGGTGATGAAATCATCATATAGGGCTCCACCACTGCTAACAAATTTTAATAATAAACCGTACAAATCCAGGCAGCTATACTTGGGTTCTTTAAACAGTTTAAATATTTCGCCAGCTGCTTTGTTTTGTACTCCTAAACGCATTGCCTCCTGATAAAAGTTACCCTGATCTTCTTCAACGGGTATACCCCCAAATTCTGCCACAGTCAAAAATTTTAGCGATGTGCCCACTTTTGACAGTTGCGGGTTCTTCGCTCCTCCTATGCATCCACATAAGTACTGCTACAGCATCCACCTGTAAAAATTTTCTTTTTAAATTTTAAAACAGATTAATAACAGATTATTATTAAATTACCAGCTGATGCAGCGCAGTCCAAACATTCCACCTTCTCTACTTTACGCTGCTTTTCATTTACTTGTAACACCACATTATAGTTTTTCGCTCTCACTCGGTGTTCAGGACAAATTCTGCATTTAACGGTGCACAATTCACCCTCTGGTCGGAGCTGCACATATCCTATGGCTGAGTCACCGTAACTTTCACGTCCAGCACTAACAACAAAACAACAATAATAATAGCACCAGAACTACAGAACTAATTCTATTCAACATAAATTAAAATAACTAACTTGAGTTTTAATTTCAATGCCAGATAAATATTTTAGCTTACAACTTATTGTTTACGGTAATCTTGTATTGTACGACGCCACCGATGAACTACTGTTCCTAGAGTCAGTAATCTTATAGGGAGGGATCGCTAACATGTCAAATACCTTACACTATTGCCAGACCTTTGTTTACTTGTACAGCAATTTGGGGTCTAATTCGTTTTAGTTTGCATGTTTATCGTGGTCTTAACATCAATGTCGAATAGAGGTGTTCTAGCTCCAACTGTTTTGTGAATGAAGATAACATTTTGACAGTAAACCATATCCGTGATTCTTGCAGGTGTTGCGGTTAGGGTCAAACTAAAATGTATTGAACGGTTGACGAAGCGGGGATTAATACATAATTTCCTTCGGTGTAAATGCTGTTAGGTAGATATGGCGTTTGTTTAACGATTGTTCACGATTAAAAGCAAACTCAAAATAATTTGGCGCCAAAAGCTGTTGAAGCCAAACAATAAAGGTCTGGCAACGTTTTAAGGTAATTTTAATCTAAACGATCAGCTGTTCGCGCCTCCCTCCAAGATTACTGACTCTAGGAACAGTAGTTCATCGGTGGCGTCGTACAATACAAGATTTTTAAAACTTACCTATTCTCTTTAACACCACGAATTTCACAGGCAGAAAAGCAGTCATTGTTTAATAGGATTGATAATAATGAAAATTGTGCAGTGCGAAACGCATTGATTGCCTCTGTTTTTGCCAGATAAAATTTCCATGCAAATCTTAGGTTATGTCACACAAAAGCACACACAATTAAAATGGAAAATATAATAACGAATACTCACTTTTCTACAACAGAAATGAGGGTTTCCTTCTTCGTAAACTAAAGGCCAGCTGTCAACACGACGATTTTAGCCCTGTTGCCAGATTTACACTGTACGAAATAAATTTGTAGAAACGGTTTCAAAATGTACCAGATTCGTAGAATTGTACCAGGTCTGGCAACGCTGCTAATATCAAGACCACGCCCACAATACCTAACTGCACATAGACCAGGAGTTGATATGTTTGACCTTGGGAAGTGTTCTGCTTTATT
This sequence comes from Agriotes lineatus, assembly GCA_940337035.1. NCBI lineage: Eukaryota > Metazoa > Arthropoda > Insecta > Coleoptera > Elateridae > Agriotes > Agriotes lineatus. The sequence continues at coordinate 119,701 of CALNHX010003461.1, read as the reverse complement.
ATAGAGTTATGATTTGTCAATATGTCGATAAATATTCTAAAAATATCTAGGTATCGATGAGTATCGACATCCGATATATCGATATCCCATATTTGTCAATATGTCGTTAAATATCCTAAAAATATCGAAATATCGATGAATATCGAATCGATAAATATCGATATTCGATATATTGATCTTGGATATATCGATATTCATTGGATATATCGACAGACATTAAATATTTCAATGTTTGGTATATCGATATCCGATATTTGTCAATATATCGTTAAATATCCTAAAAATATCGATATTCGATACATTGATATTCCACATATCAATATCTGATATTTATCAATATATCGTAAATATTCTACAAATATCGAGATGTTGATGAGTAATATGAGTATCTATATTCGATACATCGATCTCCGATATATGTATGTCAATATATCGTTAAATATCTCAAAAATATCGAGATATCAATAAATATCGATAATTCGATATACTAGTACTGATATATCGACATTAAATATTTCGATATATCGATATGCGATATTTATCGATCTATCGTTAAATATTCTAAAAATATCGATATTCGATATATTAATATTCGATACATCGATATCCCACATTTCCGTATATCAAAATTCCAATATTAAAATAATATCGATATAATTATCGCCCAGCCCTACATTGCATTCGGAGGCACTGTATTCACACAAAAAATGAGTTTAATATATTACCTGAGACATTTTATATACCGGGTGTCCAGTTTCAAACTGGAACATGGATTTAACGTTGTTTGTAACATTTTCATGGATTCCTGCTCGCCAATTCAATATACAGAAAATGTTTTGGTATTAATGGAGAGAGAAAATTATTGCGCATCTAGCGATATCAACGATTAAATTATTTTTGCCAATTTTCATTGAAAAATATTAATCAAAGATTTCACGTTTTTTAAATATGAGTTGCCTTGACTTGAAAAAGTTGACAGCTATACTCAAATTATTTTGTTGTTTTATGGCATTCTGAGTTAATTCAGTAGTTTTTACTTTATAAAATGAACAATTACTCGAACAAAAAGAAATTTTTATGAAAATACCTTTATAAACATAATTGCTATACATAAACAGTTTCATAATAAATACAATAAATAAACAGTCATTCGTATGATTAAAACAAACATTCTCTTTCCATTGATACCAAAACATTTTCTGTATGTTGAATCGGCGAGCAGGAATCCATGAAACTGTTTAAAACAATGTTAAATACCTATGTTCCAGTTTGAAAGTAGACGCCCGGTATACAAATTGCGAAGGTTGAATTAAATAAAGCAGGACAATTCGGAATTTGCAGTAATGGTTGTGGTACCACGATAAACGATAAACTGAAGAATTGATTACCGCCTTCTTTTTCTTTAATTGTAATACAAAAACATCATTGCTTCGCGTTGGCCTAGATGGAACTTTTATATAAAATTGAGATAATAAATCCCGACAGTTAATTTTCTGATTAAAAAAGTCCAGCAATTTTCATCTCGATTGTAAGTTCTATGGTGTGTGATTTAATTAAACGAAATTTGTTTGACATTTTGAACAAATAGGTATGTTCTGATTATTATTTGTTATTCTATCAATATAGACATTTTACTGGGGATTCAACTACTTACGAATCATATCAAAATATAGAAGTCGCAGACAATGAGCATTTTTGAAGGACTTGCAGCACCTCATTATAAAACAATGTTTTATATGCTTTTTTGAGTTATATTATTTATATGCGCATCTAAAAACTATTAATTGTCAAGAATCACACCCAGGTCCCTTATTGTGCTGAAATTGCAGTTTGATTAATATTATAGGCAAATAAAATTATATTGCGATTACTCTTTAATTGAATAACATGTATTGGTGTTAAGTAGTAATTGATTATCAGCACAGTAGTTAGCAAATCTATTTATATAATTTTGCAAATTATAACAGTCATTAATGCTGTTTATTTTTGACTATATTTTGAAATCATCGCCATACAACGGAAAGACTAGAGGTGACATTTATTTGATCACTCGATATGTTCCAAGTGTGAGGAAAACCTTCGTAAACGGTCACCATGTATGGCGAACGTATTTAACTTATTAATTAACAGAGAGTGATCGGCCTTACAAAATTTAACTTCATCGGGCGGTTGCAGCTACTTAGAAATATCACTTTTATTGTATTTAAGAGTACGAAAATAATTGTTCTATCAGTTATTATCTAAAATCTAAACCATCATCATGTGCTTCACACTGTAGAATTATGATATAAATAGCAGCCATAAATGTATGTCCTATTTGGTTAGCTTTTTCGCCTTACGGCAAAGCACATATTTTTGCTGCTTAGGTAGATCAACCAAATCTGCATACTTAGTTTCCCTCCTTGCTTATCTGCTTGAGATAGTATCTCAGAGAACAGTGGCAAACTTATTGGTCTAAGGTTTGCCTTGTCAAGTTCGAAAAGCTTATTAGTATTCTTTGGCGAATAGTTTTTTATTAAACAAAAAAACTTTCTTTTTTGTTTAAAACATCTTTTTTGTTCAAACAAAAAGAACACGTCTTTTTTGTTTAAAACTGTTCTTTTCTTTAAAACATGTTTTTTGTTGAAACAAAAAGAACTCGTCCCTTTTTTTTGTTTAACACATTATTTTTAACTCTTAAGTTTTGCGGAGGTGCCTACTTGTATTTAGTAGGTCGCCCATCTAAGTAGGTAAATCCCCCATAAACCTGAATCATTATTATGACTAACTGCAGTTAACATATTAGTTTCAATTCAACTTTCAGTTACTGATTGCATTTTGGCTGGACGCACGATGTTTTTATTACATTTTTAAATAAATCAACATTTAAAAACTTATTAAAAAAGACTAAAATTTTTATTCAAATTTGATCTGAATCATGACTGGAATCAGACTAGATCTCGTCTGGAATTATTTTTAAACTAAAATCAGACAACAATAAATGCGTTAGATAGAAATAAAACGTAGCAAAGAAATGACACAAAGTGTTTATAGAGCCCTTTGTTCGTGTAATGCTGTATGTATTGGTGAAACAGGACGTTCAGTAAAAGCTCATATCATCGCCGAACGTCAACGTGCTACCGACCAGAAGGTTCTTTTCGATGAAACAGCAGAAAGATTGGGAAAGCCATTGAGATTTACACCCTAATAATCTCAATCGAGACGAAGGCTATCACCTTCCCTTCAGTTGGAAAGCTCTAATTTATAAACCCCTCCCACCACCATTTTCACTCAACCGCGATGACACTTGCTTATAAATTTTGCCTTCTTCCGCTCGTTAGAAGGGTTTCGCCTCTAGCGTGGTTCACACATTGAATTATCGTGCTCTTTTGCTTACCTCCTAATGAAGCCTCTTACTAAAGTTAGCGAAACGTTGAGCTTGAAAAATTTAATTGAAACAATTCGTTTTAAACATGCCAACCCTGGTTTTTATCCTAAAATATTTTTTTGAGTTTTGTATTGCTTATTTAATTGTTCCACTTCCGGCCGCTTCCTGGCTGTAAGATATTCCACAGAAGTTGTCCAAGAAATGGTGTCTTCGTGCTTAGAACTTTGTTTAAATCTTCTTAGGGGTCCGTATTAATATGAACGTTCTATTTTTTGTCCATTGTCTGTGTACAGGCTGTTCTATTTCTAACCATTGCTTAACTTTTACAAACCATACTGTAATGTTTTCTCACGCCACTTACTAATGATGTATTCTTACTCCGCCTCTTACTGACTTGTGTAATACATGGTACTAACTGTAGACACTCAACAGACTTCATCGAACCTTATGGCGAATCCGCCCCTGGCCACCATCTCGTGCGGCACGTCGAAATTAATATCGGTGCGTGGACACGCACAATTAATTTCGGCTGCATTACGTTAGAATGTACGGACGCTTAAATAATAGTCCGCGGGATGCTGGCTGAACTCTGTGGGAAAAATCATGAGCCACACCTAAACCAGCAGCGAATAACTGTTCCCAAAATTTATCTGTGGACATCTACGTTCGGTCCAACTGCGGTCAGCGAAAAGAACAAATCGGCTGGAATTCCGCGGATCTTGTTTATTTAACCCACTGCCCTACATTTATCTCGATCAAAACTGCATCAAAATAAACAATAGCCCGGTATGTACCAATTAAGCCCTGAGAAGTTATAGTAGGTTATTCAGGCAGTTACGTCAGATTTGGGAAAGCAAATTTCTTGTCGCGCAATTCCAATGTGAGATATTTGTGCAGCGCCAACATTCCAAACCAAAAAGGCACAAATATGGTGAAGTGGGCGTGGAAGTATTCAATTAACCCCGATTTTCTGAAATTCTTCGGATTTTCAGCGGTTGAAGGTCTTCTTGATTTACAGTTAATAAATCACAATAAGTAACTGCGTTAATGAAACTTAGTTAATGAATTGCACGTCTATCATAAATAACTATCATTGGAAAACTATGCGTTAATGGATCAAGGTTTCTGTTCGCACCTAAAAAATCCAATAAGCAAGGAAATTATGGAAGAAAGTGTAATTAAAATCGTGTGTATATTTTGGTTATCCAAAGACGTGCTTAATGACAAATAACAGCACTGTTATCAGCCTAGCACTTGTATAATAGCAACCATTATTTGGCAAGATAATAATAATAATAACATTTTACATCAAATTAAATTAAATTAAACTTATATTAAAGTAGAAAAGAAGTTTGACTTCGAAATTTATTAAAAATTTCTGCTACAAACGTCTTAAGTTTAATATACTGCAATGGTTTTGTGCTCTCTACAATTCTGCTTGCCAATTGAACTAGGCACAGAATTAATTATTTTAATTAGTGCAAGCTTAGCTTACTTTTATTGAGATAAATGCACTTTTGGGTGCATCTGAATTTCACAAATTGGGGCAAAGGTAACATGAAAAGCTAGTTCAAAAGGGTTACGTTCTTGGGCTCAGATTTGACGAGGTTTTGGAAGTGCGAATGCAGTTAGATTGTATCTGACGATAGCGTTAACGTTTGCAGTATTATGTTTGTTGTACGAAATGGTTTGCACAGTTACGAGCATTAAAGTGGTGATAAAGCTAGGACCAGAATGGCAAAGTAACTGAAGGGTATAGCAATGCGGTACGAGGATTAGAAACGTTGCAAGAAGCAACCGACAAGAAATGTTGCAAAAGAGCAACCTACGAATAGCAAAGAAACAGACGAAGGACATTATTAAGTACATAATAAACTACAGAACATAACAGTGCGGTTAAAAACACAGTGAAAGAGCAGAGTATCGAGTGTAGTGCATTATAACCTAAGAAAAGAAAATTTATTTAGCCTGTAAGAATTAAAGATGTTATCAAAACCGTATTCTATAAGTTAATTTTAAATATCAAACTTTATTTCCTTTAAACAGTTGTGGTGATATGTTGCTAAGATACCAGACCTTCTTTTGTTTAACAACCACAGAAAGAGCTTTGAAATTGTCCAAGCTGTTAACATTGTTCTAAGTTAGCTCCCAGAACACATTCATTTAGTGCAAATGTTGGTTTTATTTAAGCACAAAAGTGTTGGGCATAATTGGAACCAGTTTTCCAGTCTTCAAGTGGTGTAATTTGTGATTATTCGTCGTCGACAAAATCCAGGCAGTTGCAATCCAAGTTCGAGCCACGTTTGGGAGTCGATACCACAACTACAACAGCAGCTAGTTGGAGCCAAGTTTGGTGTCTTTAACATCTAGAGGAGCCCTCTACGCAGAACTTCAGGCGGGGAGATTCGAGTCACCAGGCCTTTAACAGCCAATGAAACGCGTTGGCGTCCCCTGAGAGGTGCGATCAGCTTCGGAAGGATCTGCACACCAGGTATTTTGCGCAATTTTCATCATCCAGAGCCCTTTTATTTCACTGGAGCCTGCAAGATTGGAGTTTCCACTACGTATTGCCGCAGTTTCCGATTATCCAGTGCATCTCAGAAGCTAGAAAGGTGGCGTCATTAGAATTTGTAGTAATTCAAAGGAAAATTATCCATTCGTTTTGCAAGCTAACACAATTGATGTTGGCGTCACTTGTACGTCGCGCTAGAACAAAAGCCGTTAGTACTGTTGCTAAGCGAGAATAATTATTGCTTACCTGACGTATTTTGCTGATTTTGGCATTGATTTAAATCAATTATTGCGAGTTATACGAGTGCACACCGCTTCGTGTTTCATGTCACATTTAGTTTTAATGCGTTTACAAATCGAATCCCGAGTTAAATTGGAGCTACTAAAAGTTAGTTTGCTCTACCCAGTATTCCTAATTTAGCGAACTAACCCTGAGACAAGAGTATTATGTTCCCCGGAGCAGCCGAGTACGAGTATAATTAAAATAAAATAAGGGCACAAAGTCGTTTACCTTTGCATTGGAATATTTGTACATTTTAATAAGCCTAAGATCGTGCACAGGCAGCACTATTCTTACTTAATGCGTGAATTTAGGAGCACCCTTTCCCAATCACGTTCTTTTATTAAAGGCAGAATTCGCCATAAAAAGTTCTGGGGCCCTATTTCATAGTAATACAGTATGAGCTACAACATTTTTAGTAAATTATAGTGTACATACTATAAAAATATATAATTTGAGCAATTGAATTGCTGTTTATGTAACAGCTTCACCTTTACCTGCCTCCGCATTTCTCTAACGTTTAATTAAATTAATCATCGTAACCTTATAACAATAGTATAGTAGGCTTTGATCAAACAATTCGGTTTTTTAATATTCATTACTTTCAGATCACTAGAAAGAACATCTCGACATACTTGATCGTCTTTATATGTATTCTCTTTTCATTTCACGACGTAAAAAAATCATCGTTACTATCTTTGCTCTGATCATCTGTCATTTTCACTAGAGAACTTGCAGTATCTTCCTTAGCAGACCTTTTTTTTCATTTGAACGCTTTATGAAACCGCACCACATGGCGCGAATATAAAATTAACGCGGAAATACTCCTCGATTTTATTGGGAGAAATCAATTTGAACTTTAGAAACCTCGTTTTGTTAGAAAGCGGGTGTGGCCGAAGCGATAAAACTTTATTTTTGCAGATGTGGCGATTTTCTCGCGCCCTGAATTCGCATTCAGCGAAACGCAGAACGCGAATAAAAGATTATTAACTTGGCGCGCCGGTTTCATGAAAATATTTTTAAAATTCTTAAGAGTAATAAATTCAAGCCTCAAGCTCGCTGCCGAGTTTCACAGAAGGAAAAATTGCCCCTGAAAGTGCTACAAATGAACAACAATTATTCATTTAACGTTCCTGAGTTTATCAACCCTCGCTTCCATCTGCAAAAGCAAAGGCTGGGAAATTGGGCCGTAACTCCTTGCTTATCCTCCTCGGCATCGCATTTGGTTTTGAAAAATTGCCTACCTTGTTTTCCACGTGCGAGCGGCAAATTTGTACAGATTCGAAAGGCTTTCATGTAATCTCACAGTTTTCTTCCGAACCGCAACGGGCACACTTAATTAACCAAATCTCGGTTAAGTACCAAGGTTTGCTGCGGACCAATCTGTGCAAGCAAATTGTAAAATAAATTACAGAAAAGCCGAAGCCGCAACCACCACAAGTCCACAACTATCCGAAATGGTCTTCTACACGTCACTTTTGAACATTCTATCCCGGGCTAAAGGGTCCACACATTAGTTCGGATACGGATAAGGTAAACAAACAACGTTATGGCTCATAAATCCCAATCGGCCATACCTTTAACTAGTTGTTGTGACAGGCAACAAACCGTTTCGCACCTTTTAACGTCGGCCAGTTTGCTACAAAGGAGCGAAAGGGAGCAGATCGTAAATTGCCACCGTTTTGAATTCAGCGAGTAAGGGTGGTAATTGTAATAAAGTGTGCCTACAGAGGGCGAGGATTAGTTAGTTTAGGCGGAGGTTTACAAACTGACCCAACACTCGCATGTAAGAGTTACAAATTCTACTCGTGCTATCACCCTCCGCATTTTTTCCAATAATCATAACTTCAAATGAATTTTCTCCCTTAAATCCCACGAGCCATTTATTCATGTTCTCCATAATGTTCCATAATGTTCGCATTTGCTCCTTTATGTCCGCGATAAAACATTTTTATCATAACAGCTATCAAAACTGCAGAAACAAAGTGAAACTGATTAAAATTTAATGAAGCTTCAAGTTAAGTATTATAAAAATGTTACGAATGCTAATATAATTTAATTTGAACGGAACATACATTTTTGAGTATGTAGGCACATATTTTCGGTGCGCCGAGCTAATTTATTTTTCCTTTATTTAGATCGGTTCTCTTGCATAAATTTACAGGGCTGGCGACTTACCAAAATTCCATAAGCGCATAACGCCCTTCAGTCTGAGGGTTGTAAATCAGAAACATGATACTGGGCGAGCAAGGCAAGCAGCAGGTCATTTCATGTAGCTGGTGGTCACACACACACTCGTCCGCGAACACGAACCCAGCCAAATTACACAACCAGACATTCAAAATTTAGCAGTATGTGCTCGGTATCATACTTACAGGGGGATCTGCGGCCCCCCACGGCGTTCCCACGTAACATCTACCACTGACATTCAGGAACAGTCTTCAGCGCGCCGCCGCTGATGTACCTGTATGATAATTAGAAGTATACGGATGCTTGCCACAACTGGCACCTATTAGCCGAACGCTAGCTAGGCCAATGAGCTGTTTCTGAAAATAATGTGTGAATTTATTGTGGCGTTGAAAATGCATGAAGTTAATTGCGGGAAATGTACAATAGAGGACTTTCGGTTGCTCATCTTAGAATCAAGATTTGTATTTTGAAGAGTTAAATATTTTATTAAAAAATATAATGATACCAAATTTAAAGCTAAACTCAAACTATCGTAACTGCATGGGCACATTTGAGGGTCCGCTAACTAACAGTGAAGGTGGCATGCGGTTTTTTACAAATGCTTAAATTCGTTAATCTCTTAATACAAAAGGAGCGCCAATGAGGCTTCCTTTATACAACAAATGTACTCAGATAGAAACGAAAACTCGTAACTCAAAGCATATCCAACATCACAATAATTTGTATGCGATAAATATCTTAATCGGGTAAAATCAGTTTGCAGTAAGGAAATAGTCAAAAAATGTTGAATACAAACGTTTAGTAGGACGGGTGCATCCAATAAATATAACGTCTAAAATATACTAGTCAAGTGTACAAATGCATAAATTGTTTAAAGTTTTAGAGTGGATAATATTACTAAGGAAAACTAAACTTCGATGAAACCCTAAGGGTGCTCATCGAAGGCTAGACACAACGCAATTATATGAGATAAAAATTTAATTATTATTCAACAGATAGGCAAAGGTCAAGTTCGAGGAACCCTGAATGGCTTCAGTCGAATACGCTGGCATTTGTCACAGCAATAAAGTCCCAGTCGAAATGAATACAAATTAAACTTCGCGGGGAATTTGAAGCACTTCACAAGATTCATAAATCAAGAACATAGCACGTGCACCACCAATCAGTCGCTCCTGCGCAAATTACAGAGTCCTTAGACAGATGTTAGCTCCTTGGCGATCAGTTACAGCCAGGCCGCATTAGGTCAAGGTCGACACATGAATGGGGGTTGTTAGGGCGGAAGCAGCAAACTCGATCATGACAGCACGTGCACGATACGCTACGAGAACATCTGCACACGGTATCACAACAGCTCAATAGGATGATATAACAGAGCACCATTACGGGATCTAAGCAGCATCAAAACAGCTCCATTCAGAGTCCGTGCAGTCCAGAAATTGGGGCTGACAGAATCGGACCAAAGTGAACGGAAATCGCCAGCAACCAGCGACGAAAGTACGAGAGCGCAACGCCGCGTCAAGGCGGACAAAATCAGAACGTCGGCGCGAACAATTCAAATAATACGCCAAATAACTAGGTCAAATACGTCGCCTTTTGCCTATTATAATTAATTCATTTTTATTTTTAATTTAAGTATTGTAGCAGTAGTTATATTCGTATTATTCTTTGAAGAGTTTTTTCGATTCTAAGGAAGTACTTGTGACTGAATCCGTTTGAATACATATTTTTTTATCATAACTAAGATTTTGAACTTCACTGGGACTGCAGTTCGATTCCGAAATAGTTACAAGTGTTTTCCTTATTTTTATAATATAAATTATATACGGTACGACTCAGTAACACAAAAATATTCAAGATTTTAAAATAACTTAGCAAAACGAAAACGATATGTGGCAAAAACTATATTTAATGGTACATCTCGAAAATCTGAAGGTGAACTAATTATTATTACGAAGGAAGTACTTATCAGCAGAGTTTGTGTATAACATTTTTACTTGAAAATTCGGTGTGTACCAATTTAGATACAATTTTAAGTGCATTCTGTATCTTATTAGTAATGTGCTGAAAGCGCGTTGTGTAATTAAGGAATATTACATTGTTGCATGTTTTGTTTATTTATAATATTTATTGCCAATTATTTCAATTAAACATTAATTAGGAATGTTGTCAATAAATATATTAATTACACGTTCTAGTTCTAATTAAAACTTTAATTTTAAGTTTACATTGGTTAAGTTGTTTGGTGATGATTAAAAGCATCTTAAAATAGAGAATAGGTTGCATCTTGCATCACATTTCCTTTCTTTAAGAGGCAAATCGTGTGCTTACTTTCACGGAATTAGGTTTTGTCATCGAAATTGATATTGCGTTTGCTGATTGAGACTTTACATCGGCTTCTGATATCAATTCAGAATACTCCATGACATCTACGTCTTCTTATATTTCCATCACTTCTGGTAATGTAAATTTTTCGCCGAAGCGTTTTTCCATAAATGACTGCTGATCGAGCAGTTTTAGTACCGTTTGACAAGACAAAAAAAGTTTACCTCTATTTTATATAGAGAAATAACATTGCTCAAATATTAACTTGCTGCTGGATGCAGTATTTTATTGCTAAGTTTAAGAAATTAAATTATTAGTTCTTCTTTAAGCTTCTTGCTCGATAAAGAGTTCTGTTTTAACAAATTACTGAAATGCAACTTATAAAATCCTTTGCTTGTTACTGCTACAGGCTCTAAGCATTTCAACACTTTTCTCACAATATAATACCCTTTTGACAGGTGATCGAACTAGGGCCTTAAAACAATATTAATCATATTTGGGATTCCTAAAAAAAATCTTTCGTTCGTTACAATCTATTCCAGTGTGTATTGCACTCTAAAGTGATTTCTAGTTTTCATTTTCACGCTTGATTCTGTTCTGCAGTCTTTTTGAAACAAGTCGCTTGGTAGCCCCCCTTCGTCTGGACGTTAAATTGAGACGAGGTACGCCTTAACTTGCCCTGTTGGTTACCTAGCCAGCTCAGTACCTTTTCTTAACTCGTGGATAAGAAAAGTCTATATCTGCTAAAATATAAAGTTTACCTGCGATTCAGTGCTGAAAACAACTTAGACAGTATGAACAAGAAAAACCAATTTGATTACATAAATAGACAAAGATATATTGATCCTTTGAATACACATACAAAACCATAAAGAAAATTAGGATCAAACCCTAAAAAATGATCATTCGTAAATATACTAGTTTATGATACAAATAAAACCTTAACACGCAATAGCTCGTGACCACACGCAGTTACAAGCAAACAATAGGGGAATAGCCCTCTGAATGGATTGCGTCACCCGCCTTGAACGGTACGACGCGTGGAAATTTCCCGAAAGTGCAGGGGAAGTCCGTAGCTGCTGGCTGTCGTCTCTCTGTTGAATGACGTGACATAATAATCAGAATATCTCAAAAGCACGCGGTTTTGCAATAGCATACTTACTCCGTATGCGATTATTTTGCACTCACATGAAGTGCCAACACTGACTTATTGCACACAAATATTTATGCATTGAACTTTATTTACCGCGTGGCTTTCAAATCGCTTTTTATTTAATTTAGCCACAGACGAAATTCACTTACAAACGTGCGCCTTCAGGCTGGGCACGCCGGCGACTGTCGGAGTTCCCCGCGATGCTCGAAGCGACTATGTCGATCGATGAACATACCTAATTGAGCGATGCATGCACTAAAACATGCCGTATTCGCCCACTTTCAACTAGGCTAAGTTACAGTAATTAAATCTAATTAACAGCGAAAAAGTATACAAATTCAGACTGGCTACATATGTAAATATTTAATGAAAACAAATAGGAAACTGATATACGCTGACATTATATCAGTTATTTAATTATATTGCTTTCTTACATCTTCCAAACATTTTTTCCATTAACAAAATCTCTTTTGAAGACTCTCGCTATTGGGTCTTTTCCTTGTAAGCTCACTATAGCTGAAGTAAGCTAACTATGCACTCTCCTTTCAAAGCAGGCACATTTCTGCTGTTGTTCGTAAAAGCAGTGCAGGTAGAATATAATCATAAATATCTCCAGCCATTAGAGTTTTCATGCCCAAAGTGGAAGCCCGAGCTTTTACCTGCAGCTGATCTAAGATAAAACGGACCGTTTCGCTTCCGGGACGGCAATTTTCCTAAGTTGAAGACGGAGCAGGAAGCTTGGTCGAAAATGAATAGTAGAAAGTGGAAGTGTGCGAACAAGTTTCGAGGGAACGAGCAGGTAATGCACGTCGGATTTTTAGGGAATGGATTCCGTGTAGCGATTGCAAGCAAATTGCAGGGGATTCTGAAAAAACGGCATGAGCCTGATATTACATAATAACATCTTCGAAATGTCAATAAAACTAGTTTTCAGGATGTTTTTGAAAGCCTACGAATTATTCATGCTGTAAATTGATACATAAAGCAATTAAAGGAGTACAGAAATACAACTCATTTAAAGTTTTTGCCACTGGCAGATGAAAAATTCAAGACCGACTTAATACAACCAAAAATAGGTGTACGCAATAGTTTTGCAAGCCAGTGTACATGCATAATTTGCATGAAAATGCAATTTCATCCATTCGAGCTCTGATTCATTGCCAAGGAGTTTAAATGCGATCAAATGAATGAACGGTCTCAATTCCAAACAAAAATGTGCACTGTAATATTCCCATAATTATATTAAATTATATTGGATAAGACGTTTTCGGGACAAGACCCAAATAATAAGTAGGTTTCAAAATCGTGAACTGAACTTTCCGGCGCAGCTCGGCTTTAATTATAAAATATTAAGCATAATTTTCAGATTTGAAAAGAATTAAACACCTGGCTGCGATTGTAAATGCAAATTTTTGATGTCTTAATTATCTGACAGCGGCCGTTTTCTGCATTTCTGTGCTTGACCTTTTTGAAGCTAAAATTGCAATAAAAGGAGGTCTCGCATCCTTTAGTTCTAAAAATCCAATAATATCGATAACGACAAGGTGCCAAAATGGAAAGTACCCAACACATGTTCGTATGATTTACGTTTTTGTTGCTATAAGCATACGTAGCACTTTTAAAGTTCGTCTGCTCAGAATTATAATTCTATAAAAATAAGAAACGTATCGGTAAGCAGTACATAATTTGATTGTTGATGTTAAAAGACATAAATTTTAATTTAAAAAAAACTTTAAAATGGCTTTGGCATATATATTTGACTAAATTTTAACAGATACCTAAAGAAGTAAAATTTTAATATTTATATATGTAGTAACAAATTTTGCTGCGAAACTGCATCGACATCACCCACGACTTGACGACCATAGCTTAAAGATGTGTTGCTAAGATCATTTCAAGTCAAAAATGTCATGAACTGTTTCGATCAGGAATTCTAGTGTCATTGCGCCACATTGTGTTGGTATTGGTCAATTTTTGTTTTGGTCACTTAGGGATAGGAAAAATACAACAGGGGCAGAAAGGTAGCAAACAGTCTATCGAGGTATTTGCGGAATTTATTGGGGGATATTTGGCTTCGAATGAAAAGCTGAGTGGTCATTATTGTTTCCAATTCTTATTTGTAGTTAGTGTCGGGATATCACTTAGACGGTGGAGTTGAATGATTTTAGCAATGTTTGTTTCGTAAGCCATATGATTCTCCCTAGTGGCAGCTTTACAATTTCATTCTCTTTAGGTCAACACCTTCTAATTATTCGTAGGACTGGAGAGGACGCGTTAAAGCCATTTTTAATCTCGAATAAGTTGTTTATATGAAAAACACTTCTGTGAGCTAATGACACGTTTATTATAGGGCTTTTTCTGGATGGCGGATATCATCTATGAATTGGTTTCTTTTTGCTGATGGTTCTGTTTGGTGGAGTGTTTTTGTGAAAAGTTGTTGGTGAATGGGTTTTTCTGGATTTTCTTGACTTTGATCGACATTGGAGTCACAATCTGAATTCTATTAAGGTAATATAAAAAACTCCGTCATTGAGATACTTTGCGTGACATTCATGTTCGATATGTATTTCCTACGTACTGTTAATTTGGAATATTTATGTGTGTGTTAAACCTATATCTGTAATTAATTACTGTGAGTGCATCGTTATCACGTCGCGAATTTTCGTACGAGGAACTGCCTCTTTTGTACAAAAACTAATATATATCTCAATTTAATTGTGCCTTATTTATTACTTGTTTTTACCTTTATAATGTATAGCTTATAGGTTCAGTTGCATTTCATAGGGGCAACAACTGTTGAGATTTCGTCTTCATTGCAAATTTGCGATACTGTTACCAGAATTTCCCAATTAGATTTGCGGATTGTTGATTATGTAAATTAGTGGCGTATATAGTTATGTTCAGTTTGGTATTTACCCACTCCGTATTTCCGGAGTTTAGTTAGCGGGGCCGTTGAAGGCAATGATTACGGAACCATTTTTGGATATTCACAATTTGCTATCTGGTTTACTTTGAAGAGTGGTTATAGAATGGTTATTGGTTTAGTTCGATGCTATTGATAGTTCCAGCGTTCAACGGCTAAGAGCATGTATATCTAAAACTCATTCGTAACGAATATACAAGCATATTTAATTTCTGATTGTTATTTCACGAAAATAAAATTCAATAAATTAGAAATTTACTCTTGACATTTTACCTGATTTGTTGAAACTTTAAATTACTGTAGCTCCATTACAATTCAGTTTAGAGCGTATGTTTATCAGACATTTTTTATTCTAAATAAAAAAGTGGGATTGGATTTTTTTTAAATTGATATAGAAGAAATTGTCCTGCCCACCTTAATTTACATTTTAGCTCCCCCCCCCCCCCATCCCCCAAATATCTATCGCAAGTTGACGTAAAAAAAATCTGGAAATTTTGAACTGATGAAAACCCGAAATTGAACGAAAGTCAGGAAAAAGCAAAACTGCATTATTGAATATTAACGATTTGTTTAACAAATGTATTATTATTATTATTATATTCGCTTGTGTTTGACTTATTCTTGGAATTCATTGTAAGGTGAGTCACTAAACGTCAAATTCCCTACGCAGAACAATGCTAAAATTTCTGTTTCTGTTTACTTACTCTAAAATCAATTAATTCACTTCTAGTATACATTATCACAGATAAATAAATTTTAAAAACAGTTTATTATACAGCAATATTGCTGCTTTAGACAGTGATCTGTTGTAGTCATGATTTTTTAAATTCAAATAATAATTTTTCGGAGCTCGACCACATCAGATCGTTCGTTCGTAATCGCAGTTACCTACGAATCCTCGAGCGTGCGATTTGCTGTGATGCGTATTAGGCTCGCCTTGGATGACGTCACCACTGAAATGACTCGTATGTAAATTCCTAACGAAGTTATTGGGAAGTCCCTTGCTTCTTGCTCTGGCGCCTCTTGGTCCGATGACGTCACGGCATCAACAATGGACCTCACGAACTATGTGGCAACTTCGCAATTTGTGTACTTACCAGTACACGATTTAAAGGCGATTTTGCATAACAGATTGAACACAATACACTGTGCCGCTTGAAGCCCGGCGACTCTGAGCAACGAGCAATTGAATTCAAATCCCCGCGTCCCGCGAACAGGATTCGTAGTTGTGTTTATCGCTGCACTCGCGAAATCAAGCTTTACTGCACAGGGTCGGACTCATTATTTTTGTATGCTAGATTACAACGTTTAAGCCTAATTAACAGTAAAAAAGCATGCAAACACAAATTGGCTATGAACGTAAACATAAAAACCTACCATATATCCCTTGCTGCTTTTCTCCAGTTTAATATTTGCATGTTGTACTCCATCTATCCAACTTACCCTAGCTCTATCTCCTGCTCTTTCATAATTCGGAGTCCAATCCAATAAACTGTGAATAATTCTGTTATTTCTATTCTTACCACATTTACCACCCAGTTTTGTCGTTGTACTTTTATGAAACGTACTACTACGTTTTCATCCATTATATCTACTACCTCTATGTTTCTCTTCTAACCCACATATCCCGTTCGCCTTTTGCGCTAGTCGGCATATATTTCTTGTTATCGTACTTTCCGCCATTCTCAACTTATTCTGCTCAATTTCTGTTAATGGCCAAGTTTGATATCCTTATGTTTTCACTGAGCGAAATATGGATTACTAGATTTTCCAATTTTATGCTCGGTTTAACCCCGCCTGTATTTATTCCAAATTGAGTATTCGTGTTGGATCATTATAAATACCTTTGCTTTCGTGTCCTGGGAGTGTTTTGTGTTGATACCAACTTTTCAAAAATTTGTCTCATCGCTTTAAAACCATTTTGTTTGCATACTTTTTCAGGCTGTATCTTATAGGTATGGGAACGTTCAGCAACGTTATTACATCGTAATTGTCAGAGATACATTTATCACATTTTTTTTAAATAGAGAAACTATTATTCCACACTTCTAAGTTTGCAGATGTTTTGCTTGATTCCTTATTAATTTATTAGGAGCCCCTGACCGCCATTTTTTATAATTCTACTCTTCTGTCTGTACCTGCAACTTGGTTGCTCTTAATTTTGTTTTTTTACCAGGTACTCGTCCACTGTTGGACATTCGTATCCTGGCTGTCTATCTCATTCTCCTGCATCCATGCTTCGATTTCTTCTCTCTATTATTCCTCTCCTCTCATTTAATAAATTTCGAAAATGCTCTTTCAATCAGCTACACTATAGAGGATTTTTTGAAGTACTTTTCGCCACAGGTTGCAGAAAATCGTTAGCATTTATATCATCAATTAGAAAACTATGTAGATCGATAAAAATTTAATATGAAGTATCTCAATAATTTTTTTATTGATTGCTTAAGGTTTGATTTGCCTTATTTATCCAGTACTAACAAAGTTTAGTAAAATATGTTCTTTTAACCGATCAGAAGTGAGTAATACTACTTGTAAGTGTTTAATAATGAAATTTCATACAAGTAAATTCTAATTTATATGAAGCAAAAGTAATATATGTAGAAAAAAACTATGTGGCTTAGTATTTTCTTGGTAAAAAAATCGTAAAGGTATAATTTTGGCATGAGCCGTACTATAATCTCTTCGTTTTAGCACTCTTGATATGTATTAATATTGTGCTTTTTTTATTTTAGGTGAGGGAGCTGGAATAGAATTACAATGCCATACCATTGATGAGATTAGTTGAGGTAACTATCTATAGACTACACTGTCTGGGACAAAAATAACTTTCAATTAAACCAAAAGTAAGATGTATACATATTGGTTGTAATTTAAAAGTGTCGAAAACATTAGTAATAGCGTTGATTTTATTATGAATGATTTGCAAATACAGGGTGATTAATAAATATGATCATTAAATTAAATGGGTGTATGCTAACTTCAGTTGGTGAGTACATTAACTAACTAACACGTAATGCACCAAATGTGATGAAAATACTCAAACAACTGTTTTTTGCTTCTGCAATGTATCTAAATACGGTGTTATCGCAACCACTTCTGCGAAATTATGTTTATAGAAATTCATTCCACTGGCCGTTAATCAGTTTAAGCACTTAAAATGTTTTTATTTTTGTGGAATTATTATTAATTTTTTATGTATAGTTCATTATGCAAAGTTGTTCCGTTTGATGTTCTCTTAACTATCCTTAAATTTTACCATACGTATATTATTGCTCTTGTTGAATTTGTACTACAATAACACTGTTTCCCAATTGTAAAGATACAGCTGCAACCTCTCGTACTATCCCTTATCTCTGGAATTTTGTCAATAATTGCAATAACACAGCCAGGATTAACTTATCAGCGACGTAATGCACGAACACATCGAAAAAAAAAACATTCGATTTTCGGAATCTAAATAGGACCCAGTAGATTATTTTAACCAAGCGACGTGATTAATACCGAGTGGATTAACGACTATAATTACAATTAAAATTATTACAAGAGCTACACTCATTGTTTTTCTAATTTCAAAACTATTAATAGCATTTATTGGGCCGTCGCTCTAATCGAGTCGAGAGCGATTGCTCATGTCTTGTCCTCTATCGCCGGGTTACCTAACCTGACGGTAATAAGCCGAGATGAAATATCTCCGCACAGACATTAATATTAATCCCTACCGGGTAATGCTAATCCTCGGACACAAAACAGTTATTTTCTCCTATTACATCGTCGGCAGGTACTGGCATAAATCACGCTCGTCCGAGCGTTAACTTGTGGAAATATGGCATTCCTGGCGAGCTAAAATTAGCTGATACCATTATTTAAATAACTCTGTGGGCCGCTTATTAAAAATGCCGATTATCCTACACCTGATATAAATAATTGGCGTTTGATTTAGTCGCGGTCGTAAATTGGCTCGTAAACGTTACCTAAGATTACATGTCGCAGTAGATCGGCACACGATAAAGTTACGATAATTAATAGATAAGCACATACCAAAACAATTAGATGAAATCTTCCCGTTCCTCGAATTGAAATGTTTTTAGTAGTTAAAACGGTTTATTAAACGATTTTCTGCGGGACTGATGATACTGCTCAAGAATTCTCCGTGCCGTCCCTCTTTCGTTTCAAATTGCGAAACGAGAACTGCTACCACCGTCGCCCTGAATTTGTAGATTGCTAATTACTGTATTCTGGCCTCGATTGTCTCTCGCGAATTTAAGTATTCCCAATCTTTGTATTTTTTCTTTCTAAAATATTTTCCAGTTAAAATAGTTTTTCCATTAAAATAGATTACTTTAATACACCACAAAAAGGCAAATATGAAAGCTTCAAAGTCGTACGTCCAATCCCGTCAATAGCAAAATAGAAACATTTAATTATCTTTGATATTTTAAACCGCCGCTATTTAAGACGGTAGTAGAGAATCGCGCTTTCTTCATCAGAAAAGAATGTTTACCAACAATTATTAAGTAATTATCAGGTTATACCTACATCGATTTTGGGCAATGTGGACTTACTTTCGCCGAAATTTTGAAGTATATGGTCGATTCTCAAAGTTACTGCTTTAAAAGTTAAGTCGACAAATATATATTAAGGTACCTATAGAATATGGAAGATGAACCTACAACAGTTTTATAAAATTTGATATCCCTTGTTAGCTATAATTTCCTAAATATCGCAACGCTACGAGAGTATACTTAAGGACCCGCCAACTAGACTCAGTGAAGACGTCGTGCAGTTCTTTAAATGATGTTATTACCAAATATAATGAGCGGCAACAAGTCTTTAATTACAACAACTAGATTCAGGTAGGTCGAGAAATTATAAACTCAAATAATCGCAGCAGGCAGGCAATAGTACAATACCTAAAATACGAAAGGTAGCATTAACTAAATCAGACACATAAATGACATAAAACAGTGCCTTGAATGTATTATGCAAACGCTGCATATAATAGCCAGCCCAACAGGTCTTAAGGCGGTAATGATTTTTTGTGTATTTCGCCACACTACAAAATGAAAAATATTAAAACATGAACGTTTCTGAAGACAAATCTACTTCCGTTAGTTGATGTTGAGTAGATTTGTATTCGGAAACGTTCATGTTTTAATATTTTTCATTTTGTGATGTGGCGAAATACCCAAAAAAATAAAATGATTATTGAAGCGCCACAAAGAAGTTTCAGGGATTATCTTAAAGGCGTTACTTACGCTGTTGGTCCACCCCCAATTAGCATTTCATGCTAGTAACTTAAAATTAAATTAAGGGTCAAACCAATAAAATGTAAATTACGGACTAAGAACACCTTTAATTTCTCCACATGAATGAACGCAAAGCTTGCAGTATCAGTATCATTAACCCAGTTTAGTATCAGCTAAATTCTGAAGGAAATCCAGCTAGGTGCACCGATTAAATGGCATGATACGAAAGTCAGTGCTACGCCTAGAAGGTCTAATTTCGGAGCTTCTAGAGGACTGCGGCGACGCAGTTCTTTAGGTTGTAAGTTACTTATTTGAGAGATCAGGCCTCTACAGTGTTTGATTAAATAGTCTTCTAACGGGCTCTTATAACTATGCTACAGCAGGTTGAGGGTGCTGGCAGAGATCATCAGGCGATGTGGCCCAAAATCAAATTATGCTTTCAGGACGGAGCGAATGCACGCCTCCCCAAAGTAAGCGGAATCGATGCAGTTTCAAAACTCCCGGGTGAAGCCAAAAACTCCGAGGAAAATAAAGAAATGCCCATCACAATTTTCGAAATATAGTACGCTACCAAAATCGAAAATGTAACCACCTTGTATTACAGGCTTTTCTAGGGAACGACCATTGCTTCTTGTTAAGTCGAAGCCACGCACGGCAGAAGGAACGTTATTCAGGTCGTAAGAAGACGTTTCATATCTCGAAAAGCCGAAACCAGCGACGCCTGCACGATGACATAAGCGATTATAATACGCGAAACAAATACAAACGTCCTAATAACACTTGGTGAAGCTTGCCGGTATTGCAGATAACCAGATATCGGCCTATAGGCGAGCCACAAATTAGGCCACGTTTATACGATTATGGCGCTCAAATAAAAAAAAACGTTTATACGACCAAGATTTATGCAACAAAATACGCAACACCCTAAAGAGAGCTGCAGAATTTGCAGAAAATACGCACCTGTGAAATGGACCAGTGCAAGTGGCACATGACTTACCATTGTTGTAGTGTCAGAGCAACCAAGAAATTCCATACTAATTCCGCTGAAGGAGATGTGGTTATATCGACTTTTTAAACTAAGATAATAATCAGAGGCGTGCGAGTGGGGTTTTATTAGCCGTAGGGATGTCATATATATACAGGGTGATTCAAATTCGAGGCTAACCATGGGGATTTCGAAAACAGTAAGAGTTAGAGGGGTGGTTTAAATTTGGCAAAGTTGCGCAATTTAGTGCACAATAATATGCTGCTGAGAAACTAAGAAAATTTTATTTCGTTTTAAAGATTTTTGAAAAAAATCAAAATTTGTCATATTAGTTTTTATTTTCTCCTGATCTTATTTACTATGATATTCAAAAATTAACAATACATTCTTAAGACAACTTTTACCGGTCTATACAACGACGGTAACGGATTTTTAATACGACGTTTCGTTTTCTGCCAACCATCATCAACTTTGTTTTTTCTTACGGCCGCCATCTTAGATTTTTAAACCAGTGAATAGTTTTTTTTTGGAATTTCAAAAATGTATAACTTACCTACCTTATATCAATTAATTAGGCTAATATTCACAAAAAACGGAAATTATTCTTAAAACACGTACTTTTGAGTTATAAGTAACCTACATTTGAAAACAAACCGCAAGGAATAATAATTAAAAGAAAAAAAACTTAACAATAAATCAAGATTATAATAGGTGTTCAAAAAGAAAACCATTTTGCTGCACACACATATGAGCTCTTTTGATAACACTACGTATTGCTCGTTGAATACTTCTTCGGGGAATATTTTGACAGGCAGCTATAAAACTGTTGCGAAGTTCTCCGATGTTTTCGTAGCGTTGCTTATAAATGCTATTTTTCAATGATCCCCATAAAAAAAAGTCTAACGGAGTAAGGTCCGGACTACGTGCGGGCCATTCGATAACCCCTCTGTTACCTATCCATGCATTTGGAAAAATTTCATTTAAATAATTACGAACTAAAACACCGTTATGTGGTGGGGCACCATCTTGTTGCCACCAAAGTTGTCTTAATTCGTTAAGTGGAATTTCCTCCAAAAATCCCAGCATTGGTCCTCTTAAGAACTGTAGGTAGTTATTTGCATTCAAAGTATCCTCATAAATGAAAGGGCCTAGTATTATATCGTTAGTTAATCCGATCCAGACGTTAAATGCAAAACGAGTTTGATGCCGGACTTGCCTATTCTCTCTAGGATTTTCAGTTGCCCATATATGTTCATTATTGCGATTAAAAACGCCTAAATTGGAGAAGCGACATTCATCAGTCCAAATTATTTTTTCAACAAAATTCTCATCGTGATTTGTTTGATCAAGTAACCAATTGCAGTAATTAAGCCGCCTCTGGCTATCACCGGGATGTAGAGCTTGACTTGTATGTATTTTATAGGGTTTAAAATTTGATAGATTCAGTGTTCTCCAGACTGTTGTTTGCGGAATATTCAAATTAACAGATATTTCTCTAGTAGAAATGGATGGGTTTTCGTTCACCTGAAATTAAGTAATGAATTGATTTATTCCAAAAACAAAAAAAAAGACTTACTGCCAGAAGAATTGCCTCCCGATTTGCTAAAGGGATCCTACTCCCGTATTTGGGTCTCGGTGCATTAAATTGTCCATATTCTGACAAATTTCGGTGAAGTCTTAAGAAATAACTTTCATTCGGTTGATTCCTTTCAGGGTACATTTCAAAATAGGCATTTGCTGAATCTCTTGAGTTTCTGCCATTTGCGTAATAAATTTGCAACATATCGCGCTTTTCGTCGTATGAAAAAGGCATTTTTAATACGACTAAGTACCTAACTATTCTAATCACACCGTAACACCTTGACAACAAAACACAATTAAAATGACAGTAGCAGCCATATTAAATAAAATAAAAACAATAACTTGATTCAAAGGTATCTTGATAATACAAAACAATATCTACACTTTTACTGTGCAGTGGTATCTAGATCGTTTTTGTTTGATTCAATAATAATTTCCGTTTTTTGTGAATATTAGCCTAATTGTTTGATATAACGTAGGTAAGTTATACATTTTTGAAATCCCAAAAAAAAACTCTATTCAGTGGTCTAAAAATCTAAGATGGCGGCCGTAAGAAAAAACAAAGTTGATGATGGTTGGCAGAAGACGAAACGTCGTATTAAAAATTCGTTAGCGCCATATTGTAGGCTGATAAAAGTTGCCTTAAGAATGTATTGTTAATTTTTGAGTATTTTCGTAAATAAGATCAGGAAAAAATAAAAACGAATATGACAAATTTTAAATTTTTTCAAAAATCTCAAAAACGAAAGAAAATTTTCTTGGTTTCTCGGCAGCATATTATTGAGCACTAAACTGCGCAACTTTGCCAAATTTAAACTACCCCTCTAACTCTTACCATTTTCGAAATCCCCATGGTTAGCCTCGAATTTGAATCACCCTGTATATAATATAGATTACAGCACAGTGAAGCGACGAATAATTTTATTAATTGTTTAAGCACTATTTATTAACTATTACACACAGGCAAGTTAGAGTTATTTTAATAGTTATTTTGAAAAAATCATGCACACATTTCGGATATCGCTCTAGAAATTGAAAAGTCAACATACACTTGATAGTGACGACACGTTTTACTAAATTTTAGTCTTCTAAAAAATATTTACCGGGCGCCACTGTGGTTAACGTTTTAGCATTAATTTATTTTCTTGAAAAAGCTTATCACTAAAATTTGTCGGCCCTAGATTTAAGAAGTTTCATGCCCCGAGACGGAAACTGTATAGTTTTTCTTCCATATTTACGTGTTTAGTTCAGCAATACGCATAGTAAAAAACTCACACTCACCACCAAATACGAACGAAGTGACTTGTCTATAAAACAAAGTTATATTATAATTGGTAACTTCAATCAACATGTAACTACGATATGTAGACCAAGTTCACGTCGGCGGCCATAACTGGCCTCATTTAATCTGACGTCACGGGCCCGTGACGTCAGAGAGCGGAGGTCTTGTAGATTAGATGGTAGTAAATCTGTCCAGGCTGGCCATAAATGAAGAAATTCTCCATTTTAGGGCTTGCAACTGCCACAAGTGTTTTTATGGTGGATTTCCTATTTATTTGATTTTTGAAAAATTGCAAACTGTTAAAATGTGTCCAATGCTCCAATTTGAACAACTGTCAGCACTGTAGGTCAGCAAAAATAATGATATATCGTTAAGGCGTGCTATAGTTTGAAAAATTACGTAGAAGGTACCTCGCATTCATTTTAGAGCAGTTTAGACGTAAGTAATTTACCCTTCAGGTGGGGCATTTTTTATAGACTTTTGTGCGTATGTTTTCAGCGTACAAGTGATACCTCTCTTCAAAGCAGGGAAAGAATGAAATCTCAATCAAGGTGCGTAAATAAAACTCGCAACCTTCACAAACTACGTGGATATTTGTTATTGAGCATATTTTATTGCACTTTATATGTATATACATACATATGTTTATTTGTGGTATTTCCAAAATTATATTTTGGGTGATGCATTATTCGCCATTCACCTACTAACAACTGTTTTTATAAAAATAGAAATTCTTAACTCATTTTTGGTTTGATGAAATTTGATTTTAAACAAGTGAACTACTTTAAAGTAACTTATAGGTTAGTAGTAGTAACAACAATTTCTAATGGAGATACACGTATTCATCCACACTCTGTGGTCGCTGTTCAACAAAACAAAGAAGCCTTTATTCACAGATTTTTAATCTGAAGGTGTGTTGCTTATGAAGCTGTGGTTGATTAACGCAACAAAAAATTTCAGCTAGATAAATGATGTAATTGAAAAGTTATTGCAAACTATCACCGCTTGATCATGTCAAAACCGATAGAATGAAGAGTCATGCATGGAGAAAGTTCCAATGGCTATCGAGATAAAACAATTCAGACGGTATAGGCACATGAGTAGGACGACTAAATATAGGTTACCACAACGATGTTGGAAATGGAAATCAAATCATACAAGCTAATGAGAAGCTAAATAATCAAAAACGATAATTACTATAGGATCATGGTACAAACGAAACAGCGCAGGCATTGGGGTGGGACAGATTGCCAAAGTATCTGTAGGGAATCTATTATATCTATATATGTAATTAATTTTCAGGTTCCTTTGGCTTTTCTCTTTTAAAAATATATAATGCAAGACGGCTAAAATTAATGAAGCCTTTAATATTGCTGGTTACTTGATTTAGTTAGTATTGAAAGAAATCCAGGTCACCCCAATGACGTCCGAGTTTGCTGGCAAGCTCTACATGAAAATTCAATTCCGCAGTGTCTATCAAACTTGAAATACTGAATTTCAGAAATCCTCGAATATATGACTCTACTCTATGAACGTACCACGATTCTTTAATTCCGAGTTATATTCTTCAATCTCCCTAAATCAAAAGCTACCTCAAATTCCGGTGTAATAAATTAAAGCTGCACAACGAATGCAAATGCATAGCTGCACATTTCCATCAAAGCTCATTGTGCCGCAGATTCATTCAAACCAGAGTAATTCCCTCTGAAACCCTTCTTTCATGCCCGTATACTTAATTAGAGCGCTGCCTGAAAAAACATCGTTTCATCCGCCGTGGATTTGAATTTTCCTCATAAAGGATCAAGCTTTTTAAATCCAGCCCATTTAAAGTCATCAAGCCGGCCTCAAAGAGCACCTCGCTTTCATTTTTCAATTCTCATCCGCTGCCGGTGAATATTTAAACGCGAGCATTCCGTCGTCCGTCCAATTTGTCCCATGCATATGGAACCGCAGATGGGTCGAATTGAAATTGTGCAATAAATTAGGAATAAGGACGTAATGGAAACCGTTAGTGCGACGAGTCGCGGACTCATCAATCTCATGTGTTGTACTCAAATGCGCAACACCTGTTATAATATCGCTTTATTTGCGCTGGTACATTTACCATTCCGTCATGGTATTGCTTTTCCGCGTTTTACTGTTATCATGCGGGATTTTTAATTAGTTCGCCGAGTTGTGTAGCGCGTCGACATCAAAACGACTGGTTTCGTAAGCGATTATCGCGATCCTTATTACAATGCAGGTTTAAGTGCAACGGGCGAAATGAAAAGTGGGTAACGGCGAACAAAACCGTGTCGACCAACTGGCTTTCAAAAACCCAGAAATTGGTCGTTCAAGCGTAAGACCGATTTTTGCTTTTGTAATTTAGACAAACGAAGAAGAAAGCAAAGGTTCTTTTCCTTTTTTTTAGAGGTAAGAAATATTTTATTTTACTGTGTGGTCTAGAAAGCTCCCAATCAATGGAGAAAATCCACCGTAGAAAGTTAATCCTTATTTTTCAAAATGAAGCATAGCTTTATAATTGATTAATAATTGATAAATTCAAGCATGACATCACATTCATCTATCATACAAAAAAAAAGGAAGACACATCTAGCCCTCATGGATATGAAAAACGCGTTTTATAGGGCTATTCGAAAAAACTTTGGATTATACTGAATAATAGGGGCAACAAGATATGAATTCACTCAGAAAATACATGCAAATCAAGGAGTTATACAACGTTGTAGTCTCTCACCAACTATTTAATATCTACATGGACGATATTATAATGATATGGAAAGCTGAAACCCTTCGGGTATAAAAATGACCTCAGATATATACACCTATTCCACCATCATGCTATTCGCTGATATAATATTAAATCAAGAAATGTCGACTTAATGCTGAAACCATGAAAAACTACAACATATAACAGATCTCTATGGAAACGAGCAAAATGATGGTATTTTCTGGAAAATATCCTATTAAATAATTTTTTTATCTATAATCACCCTATCGAAAAGATTTCACTCTTTAAATATCTTGGATGTAACAAGATCATGTTCACGTCAATACAACGAGCACTTAAAAGTCAAATAGGGCTCGAAACAGGGATTCAACTTTATAAAATTATGACTGCTTCCACGATATTATATAGATCTGAAAGTTGGGTCATAATAGAAGATCCGCCCTTGGAAACAATGGGATCCAAATGCATTATCCATATCAAAGGGATGAGGCTGATGCCCCCACCAATTTCGATGCTAACAAGAAGTTTAACGACGATGATAGATATTTACCTACTTTAATGTATGAAGCCGAAGAATACTCATTTGAGACACACCTAAATCAATAAAACAGCGACGAAAATACAGACATCGAGATTAGAAGAACCATGTACCTCTGTTAGTGAGCAAAATAGAAAATAAGCAATTACGCTGGTATGGCAATCAACGAAGAGTATAAAAAAATTACCGACGTAAGTATATAGAATAGCAAAATTGAAAAATATAAGATATACTAGGAATGCCTTAGCAAAACAAAATCCAGGAAAAACGATGAATGAGGTAAACATCATAGCCGATAACTGTAAAAAATTCAAGAGATGGATAAAGGCTCCCATTTACAACCCCATGATGTAAAACCGTAAATGGTATAATAAAAAAGAGAAGAAATAATCAAATTGATGCCCATATATTATGTAAAATGTTGAAAAGACCAATGTAGCTGTTACATTGTAGCATTTAAATTAGTCGAAAATGCAGCTAAGGTATTTGCCTCAGATTATTAGTTGTCTTAGCGTTAAAAGTTTAAAGAAGTTTTGGGAGATGCTACAGCAGTTTCTTGAAAGCAGGCGAGTAATAAAATTCTGAAAATTAGCTAACGTTATTTTATAAAATAATGTCGCAAATAGTATAACAATTCGTCTGTTAGTCCCTCCGCTGGGGCGTTAAATTCAAATGAGACCTCTCATACGCCTTAGTATTTTAATAATGAATTTACCCTGTTTGTTTACCTTGTTATCTCAGCATACATAAAGCTCTCAAATACCCCAGCCGTGGTTACGAACGATAACTATTTACCAAAAATAGAAAGCTGCTCTGCACCTGTGGTGTTGTCGGTCTGAATCTGACTCCATACGCAAGGCAAGCCAATTTGCGTACACAAATATATTGAACTTTAAAACACAAAATCAAAGAAAATCGGATTAAACCTTAAAATATCTGATTGACCAGTTACCGGTTTCAAGTTACCTGGAAATGCTCGAGGCCTGCAAACTGCTGTGTCGCAAACTAGATTCGCCCTGGGTTTCGTTTACCACACACGATGCGGGGTAATCCCTGGCTGCTACTTTGGTGGGACGATGACGACTGGCGTTACAGCATCAACCATGGACATCACTAAATTACGGGACGATTTCGCAGAGTGCACTGGGAATAGCGTACTCGCGTATAGCTCGAGATGCGACCGCTGGCTACTGCACTGTACCCCGCGAAAGGTGTTTAAGTTGAAATTTCCCGCGTTGCTCGTTTGTCGCTGTACATTACGAAATCGCGCTTCACAATCCGTCGCTCACTACACAGGTCGAACTCGCACTTTTCGTTATGCTAGATTACCACGTTCAAGCCTATTAACAATCAACATTCATGCAAATACAAGCTCGCTGTATCTATAAATATGAAAATAAATGATCTAGGCAAGGGAGCCGGATTCCTGTTTAAGGTTCACCGAAAAATTGAGAGTTGAGCAACCCTAAATAATTAAATTTTTTCTCATGAAAATCATTTAATTACTAAGTGAATATTTGGTCACATCATCATTGAAACCGTTGCATTTACTTGTTATATTTCTTTTGTTCTTTTTAAATTGTATTTAACTTCTTTACAATTAGAACATATTTTGTGTTCAAGATTAAAGCATACATTTAATTTGTTTCTCAATTCTAATTCTCAGTTCTCCGTCGGGACGTTGAATTTAAATACGACCTAAATATTTTTATAATTTGTCCTATTTGTTTACCTTACAGGCTCAGTATGCATGAAACTCTTGAATACCCAATCGTGGTTACGGACAATCACTATTTTCCAAAAATAAGAAGCTGTTCGCATCTGTAGTGTTCTCGAGCTGAAACTGACTCTTGCTTACACCAATATATTGACTTTTAGATACCTACATAAAATCATAAAGAAAACAAAAGAAAGTATGATTAAACCTTAATATAAATGATTGGCCATTTTAAAACACAAATATAAAATGGTTGGACACTTCACGGCGATATAACTTGCGGCTACTCACATTTACCTTTACACAATGGCAGGATAATTATATCTGCCGCGCAGATACATTTAAACAATATTAAAAGCACCAACGTTAAACTGCCTGAAACCGGCCCTGTACGCCATTGCATGTATGGAAACCCGGCACAATTCACATACGTAGCCGCATTCCTTTTAGCGCAAGTCTGACACAGAGCTGAAACGACCGCTTATCACCGAAGTTACAATCATTTTCTGTAGGTACTAACTTACTTCGCAATCAGGCCCTGTGAGCTGCTGTGTAATTGCAAATTGGACTCACCGTGGATTGGGTCACCAAACATCGACGGCGCAACGCGTGGAAATTTACCACGCACAATGCGAGGGAGTCCCTAGTTGCTGTTCTGATGCCACAATGTAACCCCTTATATTATTCCTGCGTCTGTGCGTCTCCCCGTGAGTCGCATTTTCATCGGCACCGATCGAGCGCAGTTCGTCCACGGTCGGCCGTGTCGTCACCGCGTCCTTTCTAACACAGCTATAAGCAAGTATTACTAGCAACGTTAAGATATTTTTACCAATTTTATACATAATTTTTAAGACTCTTTCTATACTAAAGACGTTAAAACATATTCTTTCTTCTGTGAACTTTTTTATTTACAATTCAATTTAAAAAATACATAAATTATTTTAATTGCAGGAAGTCCACCTACGGGTTGGGCTTTACAGCTAGTCTAGAATTATACACACAAACCATAAAAGTGGGTAACATTAATTCACGATACCCGTTGGCGCATCGAAAACCCCAAAAATTTACTAAATTTCCTGCTTAGTCGATAACCAACCATCCGACATTAAAAAATGTGGAATATTTTCCAGTTAATTATGCCCGCAGCTGGTTGCGAAATTAATTCCATTGATTGAGTTTCACGCTGCTCAATGGCTTCAAAAACTTACAAATCGAATTCGCAGGAAACAAATTAACCGTGTGCTAAAGCGTTCCGCCAAAACGCAATTTAGGATTCTCGCCCAAAAATGCGAAGCCGCCTTAAATCATCCGGACTTTATTAGGGCAACTTGTTCGAAATTGCTGCAATAAATTTTTCCGCCATTCGAATATTTGTCTAATAAATAAAAAACGGTATGAAGCTTTATTGTCTCGATATTAAAAGTGAGGCGAGTGGAAGAAACGTGTCTTGCAGTTGAGTTGTGCAACATTTTCCTGCTTTTGTTGCAGTTTTTCTGGGTTTTGGAGCCATGTTGCAGTGTGCACGTTTTTATTGTTGCAGGGCCGATTTGCAACCGAGCCAATGATTCTGTTGTGTAACGTTGTTTGAATTTGTGCTAATTTTACAGTTGAGCAGTTAATAATAATATTTTCCATATTCATTCAGAAGCTTTTAAATATGCCAAACCTCCATCAGTAAATATTCCGGTAAAGAATGAACTGAATAAATTTATTTTAATGAAAAGCCCTCCAGTGGGGTTCCAAATTAAGGGTTCGGTTAATTCGAGAGGAAGTAAAGTAAATCTGAAACGATTTATTAGAGAACAGCAGTCGGTTTAATATGAGGAAAACTCAGGATTCGTCTGCCAATGAAAATAATGGAAGATCAACATGGTATTTAAGACAGGAGCTTTGTAAAATCACTGTTATTTTTCTCTTACCGAAACAACTCGAGTAGTAAGGGACGTCACCCATATTTTCTGTGGTGAAAAAGTTACTGTTTGAATTTCCTCAAAAGATCCGAAACGATATATAACATTATTTCACAATGTTTTTATTAAATTAATCAATCTAATTATTTATATATTGTCATAGTGGTGATTGAATTACTAATAATGTTTATAAATTGCTCTTTTTCACAAAGAGACATTAAAAAGGAAAAGTATTCGTGAAGATGTGCCAAATATTGATTTTCGACGCTAAATATATTTGGACTGGAAATTTTGTCAGCTGGCAAAAACAATTATTCGACAAAATAAAACTCTTCCCTCAATTTATGATTGATTATTATTGTTACAGAAAATTCAAATAATACAGAATCTTTATCATTATATAATGGACTTGTAGGGGGAACTTTGTTACAAATTGTTAGCATTGCATGTGCTTGAATTTAATATTTTCCTGTTTGCAATTTCAATTAATATTTTCTTACAGTAAAATATGATAGAATTACCATGCCGTATAAGTACCTGCAATTTTAATGTTAATTTTCATCAGCCTCACATTAAACTAATCTAAATTCTTCTCCCTGAATATTTAGAGAGGCCACACAAATTTATATTGGGGGAAACTTTATTTAATTGAAAACACTTCAAACTGGCGCTTGAAATCCCTTTAAATTTTTTTGTTTTACTCTGAAAACACCCGGCCGGAGTCAAATTGTATCTCATTAAACAGTTAAGAAATTACTAATGAAAACTCCCAAACTTTTCGCAGTATTTAGATTTTATTAAAATCTAAATTGCAAATTCAACATTGAGCTTCCAGGAATACTAAGAAGTTTTAAATAACGCAGAAAACTTTTGTTTTGTTGCTTTCGAGAAGCAATTACAACCAATATCTAAATTTTTAGGCGCAATTAATGGCCATTGTCACTGTGTACTTGCGTAATATTCTTTTCCATACGACAGGCACATAATTATACATCGGAATTGGAATTTGGAGGTCGCAAGGTGACAAAGACCCGGTAGAGAGCTCCGACGGAGTGTTTGTTCCACTAACAACAAATTCAGCGTGCAACCTCTAATTAAATACTTAAGATGCTTGCATAATCAGGAGAAAACGTTGTTCTTGGGCTTACATAAAGCGCATAAACCATAATTATTCATGAATTATTCAGAAGAATATCGTCGCGTAGGCTTTTATATCGGATGCTATAAAACTCCATAAACCGAAAAAACGTAAATCGTAGTTGCCCTGGAAATGGCAATGACTCGCCTTATCTGGGGGCAATTTCAGTAAATCGATTTCTTCAATGAACCAAATAAATTTTGCTGCGAAATTTACAATGAACGGCGGCTTATCTGGCATGCAAATTCCAAGGGGAGCTAGTGAAATGGCCCAAATTCCCATGCATTGTATCGTTTATAGTCATAATTAGTTTATTACTTCACAGGCGTCGTGCTCATGTACAAAGTAATTTAATGTAAATTAATTGAAATGAATACAAAAAGCCGTATTACACGTGAACATAATTGTAGCAGCAGCGATATCATCTAAAAATTAATTAATTTACTTTTGAATATTTTTCGTCGTTTTGTTATAAAAACAAGTTCCTCCAACATATTGAAAAAACCTTACTAGATTAGATAGCAAGAATTATGCAAAATATATATTTAATGAGTAGAATATTTTATTTTATGAATGAAGTTTATTGTGTAAATACTTTTGAGTCGTCGTAAAGTTGATGCATCTTTCTTCCTCTAATTATGAGTGTTTAGTGGTTTTCCTTAGAAAGTAATTTACATTCTTAACTGTCTAAATGACCAAATAAGGTTTGTATTCATTAAGCAGATAGTAATACCATAATGTGAAAGCACGTGGTACCAGATATAAATGCATGCATTAACGCTAAACTCAGTTATTTTATGTCATTCTTTTAGTTTATTTATATCTCGATTCAATTATTACTTTTTAAATATATCTTGCAACGCGAAATACCCAAAAAGGTTTCCGAGATTATTGCAGCGCTAAACGTTACTTTTTCAAGGAAAATTAAATAAATTGTGATAGTAAAATGTCTTCTGATTTTCTTTAAATTTTGAAAACGGTATATGAAATTGTAAATTTTTAAACGTGAATGTATGCTTTCAATTTAAAAAGATGCTATTCATGTAGCGTGTTGGTATTATTCTATTTGTTGTTCATAACCATTAAAGTTTTTCTAAAATGTAGATGAAAACGCCATATTTCTGAATTAACATGCAAAATTGAATTTTCGACGCCTTATATCTGATATTAATATTCGATTTAATATTAATATAATTCCCAAGCAAGCAATTTTAAATAGTTAGTCGTTATTCTTTTATTCATTATCAAATCCTTTTAACTTGGTAACCATCAAGGTTGTAACTATATCTTGATTTTCCCCTCCGTCGGGAA
This sequence comes from Agriotes lineatus, assembly GCA_940337035.1. NCBI lineage: Eukaryota > Metazoa > Arthropoda > Insecta > Coleoptera > Elateridae > Agriotes > Agriotes lineatus. The sequence continues at coordinate 86,513 of CALNHX010003461.1, read as the reverse complement.
TAAAACGATTCTTACGCCTTTGTGTTTTGCTAACGAGCTAGCTCAGTTTGGATGGAACTTATTTAAATACCCTAATCGTGGAACGAACGATCATTATTTGCCAAAAGCAAAAGAAGCTGATTTGTACCTGTGGTGTTCTCGGGCTGTAAGTCACTTCAAGCAGCATACACAAGTAAAGACAATTTACATTACATTACAATGATTTCAAAACACATAAAAACATTGAATAAACAAAAGAAAATAGGATTAACATTTACCATGATTGGCTATTCTTAAACACAAATATAAAATAAAAATGTATAGATGTATTCCAGGGGTGTTCGCAGTTAAATTTCATATATAAATCTATATAGCTGCTTGAAGCCGACCCTGTACGCGATTGCATTCCAGAAAACTCGGCAGAATTCACGTACATAAGCGCGATTCTAACACAACTGTAGCTACTGCTTACCACGTTAAGCTGGAAACATTTCCTGTAGATATTTAGTTACTTGGCAATCGGATCTTGAGAACTGCTATATACCCTTAAATTGGGCTCACCTTGGATTGCATCACCAAACCTAGAATTTCACCACCCACGATGCGGGGGGAATTACCCTGACCCTGACTGCTAGCTGGCGCAATGACAGCTGACGACACGAATATTCGTGGCTGATTCTCAACTTGTGTACTCCCGCATTACACGATGAAAATGGTGTTTGCTGGACACGCAATCGCTATTTGATACACTCAAACCTATATAGCAACTTTAACATGGCAATGCTTTTTTAAGCCGCTTCTATTTACTTCGCCGTAGACTATTCGCAAATATACTAGGAGCCGTTCATCCACGTGCAGCTTAGGGAAATGCCCGCTGGCTAATGATTCTGTCCCCTGCGAACGATGATCCATTTGAAATACCCTGCAATGTTTGAAATATCCCGTTGGGTTGCAACACACACACAAATTTAATCAATGCCCGCACAACAGGCCATATCCGCGCATATTTGTCTACGTTAAATTACAACATTTCAGCCTAATCAACAATAATTTTACATAATACAAATCCAGTAATGTAGCCACATGCTTCACAGAATTTGATAATTCCTACATTGGCAACTGGACGATTCGAAATTCTGAGCTGAAGTGCTCAATACTCGATACAATTTTCTGCGTGCTTATTAATCAATGCAATTTATTAATCTTGGTTTTTTAATAGCACTAAAATTTATTTCAACCACTTAATGAATAATAACGGTATTTTAATCAACTTATATTAAAGATTTTGTATGTGCTCATCTTGAATTTGTCCAACTAAAAATACAGATTCCATTTTAATTCATTTATATTTCGACATTCATCCTATCTATAGGGTTTATAATTTTTTATATGATTATATGCCAAACAAGGCTTACACAAATTATCACATTTACATATAAAAAATAGGCCTTAATATTAGGTTTCCATGAAAGACATTGTGTCAGACTGATATTTCAATAACGGTTCCATTATTTTAATATTTTGTGATGCTCATTTGTTTTATCTAGTAACAGACTCTGGTGGTTCTGATAAAACCCTACAACTATTGTATTTCAAGTTTTTTTTTCAATCATATGCATAGCGTAATTTCACTTTTCTTTCAATTTCTGTAATGTATGAAATATTTCTTAATATTTATTGGAATCAACATTTTTCTATGAATATAAACTAAAAACTTATTGTATAGTTGCCCAAAGTTTTTCCCTTTTGGCCTTTTGAACTGCTTCTTTTGATCACTTGTTACGTGTAAACTTTACATTGTTTTGGATTTATTTAGGATTCAGGCATTGTCTACACTCTTCAGTTTTCAGCTGTTATAAGGTATGTTAGGGTCGCCGCTTTTTCATTGATGTAGTTTCGGTTGCCTAAACCACCTTTTATATTGTGTAAATTATAAAAAATGCTTGGAAGATGAGAAAATGTTAATGATTTTTGAAAGATTACCTGTATATAGAGGCAGCGAGTTTTGTGTCCATTTTGGGAAATTGATAGATAGATAGCTTCTGGTGTGTGTGGTGGATCTTTCTGAAAGCTCACTTAAGTGTAGATGGAAATCCTTCGATATCGTTGAAACGTTTAGCTCACCATGTATGTATTGTGTGTGCAGTTGCTTAAATTCATCTGGTTATGCCAGGATCAAAATATATTTCAGAAGCAATATTCATCTGTGGCCTCTTTCCAACTTCGATACGTAAATCCGGGTTCGCCCATGCACGCCGCTCGACAGTTTTATGATTATTTGATACCTTTTTACCCTGTTTGGTACTTTTCCCTTGTGAGCTCGTTTGCCACCACTTGGAAAACCTGGAATACAGATTTGTAAACAATTCTGACAGACCTGTCAAGCTACGCTTACCATTACCCTACTTCCGAGGCTGTTCGATGCACCGTTTCTTCGTGTGATTCCACATCTCCACCTGGAGAAAGACGTATGCATCCCCAGGTACTTGCTTTCCCCTCATTGTAAAATGTATTTTGCTTACGATTTGCGGTTCATTTCATGATTCTATGAAGTCTGCTGCAGCATAGCTTATTGCGTGCTTGATACATTAGCTGTGACATGCTATATTCTTTTGGCATCTTGATAGTGGCTGTTAGTTTTGTCGATTTTGGTCGCATTCAACTCGTTGCTTAGAGAACACGTTCGATAACCTTTGTTCGCGATAATATTAATTTCGAGGGAGTACTAGAGCATTTGAAGCATTGTCATCGATCTTGCACTAATAATTGATGTATACAATAATTCGGATACCATAGGCCTATTGCGCGAATTCGGTTTGATAGCGCAATGAACCTCACAGGTGAGAATTTTAGCTTTCGTGCTCCGAGTTAACTTGCGGTGGTAAACGTGTGCTATTAAAGGGGATTGCGAGGAAATCATTTCACTATTCACTCAATTAGTTCATTTGATTCATTTTTGCCAACAGAGCTATGTACATACAGAAGTAACTTCACATTTATAACTAATCAAATTAATTTAAACTTATATTAAATTGACATTACTGCAAAACTGAAGATTTATTTAAATTTATATGATTGTAAGCATTCATATTTTCGTTTGAAGATTGCCTCTTTAGAACAGTGTCGTTCAAGCACTATTCATGTTTTTTTTGGACCATCTCGAATCAGTGTTGCTTTCGGACAACCCACCCCTTCTTGGTCAGGATCTAGCTGGAAAATCTTTGGATGAAGTTCACACGCGGTAGGAAATTAATACCTTTGCTCCCTAGATATATAAATAGCTATTCATTCTGTACAATTAGCTTGAATTTTTAAGTGCGTTGCAACTACATTCAATAGAAGAGTTTGCTCTGAGACATGGCGATTAAGGTTATTCATTCATACCGAATACAATATCAATATTTTTGTGTACATCTAAAACTTGATGTGGAAGTAAGTATTGATCGAAACATAATTTTTATTAGTCCTGCGCCATGCAGTGAATTATTTTTTATTTGGAGTCGTTGGTATGGCGTTTCCACTAGTTATGTTTAACTTTAAATCGATGGGTAATCCACGTTTTCCTTCTATTTTAACTAATGTTTTGACGTCTGCCTCAGCATATAAGACTTTCACAAGGTGAACAGTTCGCAACAATGATTTTTATTAACATAAATCTTATTGTTCATATACGTTGCGCAACTGTTTATTTACACAACAATTGCAAACACATTCCAACCTGAGTGTTTCCACATAAATAACTCGGGCAAAGCATTTTTAATCTAATCTCCCAGATCTCATCGCAATATTACTTAATGTGCGTGCTTTTAGCCTATTTCCAATCGACGGAATTTCACGCATCTGCAGGAATGTCATATCCTTTCGCCATTTCTGGAAACTCGCAACTGTCCGTTAGGCCCAACAAAATGGACGAGAGAAATGACTATTTTGCTGTGTCTACGGTTTTGCATTGTGCCAGCCAAATGCAGTTAGGGAAGCAATAATCGGGCATAATGCAACGTTCCCGGTTGCAATACAATGGTCTGCCTACGCTGTAGTAATCTCGTCGTTATTGTATGCATTGTGCACTATCTACCGGTAGATAAATGACGCCGATGTACACGGTTTTGGAGACGACGCCGATCAGCACACCCACTATGACTGAGCCATATTATTAATATTAATGATTTTAAAACTGTCGACTACGCTGTATTCATCGAATTCATGCTAATGAACGCATCGTTTGTCACGTTTTAATCGGTGGTTCATATAAAGCACTGCATGGAAATTCTCAGCAGTTACCATATGAACTGAAGTTTCAGGGTTGGCAATAATTAGTACGATAATTACTTTCAAAACTCGTTACCGTATAACAATTCTACAGTCATTTAGGGCCTCGTTTTTATAACAATTATCATTTCTTCATATGTTGGGTAAATACACATTCGTGTCGGAAGTAATTAAAATGAAATTCGTACACTCGATATGGCAACACCCGATCAGAACGAAGTGTGACATTGTCTCAGTAGATGGGATAGGTTAATACCGGCTTAGAAACGAGGCCTCAGTTCTGCGGCCTGATATCAGCACAAGAAGGACGGCTTAGCCAATTATTGAATTTATTCCGCCTTCACTCCGCTTGGAGCCTCGAGCCTTTTTGTGCTGACGTCAGGCCGGAGAACTGAGGCCTCGTTTTACAGTCGGTATTAGATAGGTATACTCATAGTAGCACTGGCGGCGACTACGGGGGGACTTCAGGACCCGAGATAATATTTTTAAAGAGGGAGAGAGGCCCCTTTGAGTTGCTAGCCTTGACCATCGACAAGACTTTTGAAAGGGGATCAAATAAAAAAAGGCCGAAAGTACGCACAACAATAGGTTGCAAATTTGAGGTAACTTTTATAGTGGATGTCATCCTTACGAAACTTTTGTCCCACCAGATGGTACCTCCGTATCAAGTCATTATTGTCGTTTTTACAAGGCTATTCGAAGAAAGAAATGAAATTGGTGGTAAAGCAAACGCCCTCATTAAAAACATTAGTATTATTTTGTATTTGTATTATCAAGATGTTGAAACGTTGATAAGAAATTAATACTATTAGTTCAAAAAGGGAATCCGAAGACAATGTCAAATCATTATGATGCCGGATCTGTACCATATGAGTGAACTTCCATAAAGGAAATGTACAAAAAATATACAATATGATGGAATACTTTTATTCTCAGGCCTGTAGAATTGTTTGTTTTCGTTAAAATGATATTAGGACATTACTGACATCAATTCCACAGCCTTCCGGAGGATACATATAGAAATAAATTATCCAACTTTGATATCTCGGCGAAGTGTATTTCACGAGAATATAGTGAAACATTTGATAGAACTGAACAAATTTGAAATCAGATAATACTTCGAACTCGATAGGCGTGATTTTTAAGGAAATACTTTGGACCAAGAAAATTTAAAATTACATAGGGACAAGTATAAACTCAAAAAAAGTTGCAATTGAAATACAGTTGGATCTTCACATATCGAATTTCCCTAAATCAAATTCCTGTATATCTGGAATTGGTACTTTCGTATTTGCATTAAACGGTGTTACGGTCTTAAACTGACTTTACGACACCGCACCGGCTCATACATAAACGAAACGGCCGGCGCGTGCCGTAAAGGACGAAATCGGGACGAAAGTTCTCCTAGACCGCTACCCAGCCGCAACAAGATAGGCCGGCTAGACTTTCAGTGGAGTTGGGCGGGTTCTTAACGAGATTATCTAAGGGTAACGGCCAGAGGGTCGGTAAATAACGGTAAAATAAAGAGGGCGCCACCAAGCCTGTCTTAACCCGAATAACCGGGCCTGGGCGGTTAGACGGGAGCGAAGTATTCAAGACACTCCGTCGATAGGGGTACTCGTGAATTATAAACTCACACAACGATTTCGTGATGGCAAAAATACTTAGATCATGAAGTGGGGCTTTTTCAGCCACGGCAATGTCACCACCAAGCTTACCTGCACGCTCTGATCTCACTGGCTCCACCGTACATTTATCTCCTCAATGATGGGCGCACGCTGAAACAGAACATGCACAAAGCGACCAAGAATAAAGCGTCTCTTAATTAGATAAGCATCTATTATTCGATTCTTACATTGGGGCAGCAAAGCGTGCCGCAAACATTGCGTTAATTCTTATAAATAAGCATCAGCTGATGGGCGCACTACTGTTACTAAACAACACCCATAACTGTACAAAATCAAAAGCAGTTTGACATATGAGTCCCACAAAGGGAACGTTTGTTCATAAAAATGCTGATTAGGTCAAAAATGAGCGAGCGACGCCACTTCGCGACAACAATTTAAGATGCGAAGGGTACGTTTTTAACGGTGCACAAGATTTCACATCAAGTTCGCGCACATGCAATTTTACCGCGATCAAACTGGCGTTGCCGCCTTACAGCACGTATGCCAAGAGTTCAGCAATTATTCACATGATTAAGCGCACAGCTCGCGCACGAGAAGTTAGTATGATTCAATGGTTACAAATACCTTAATTTTATTGGTGACGGCCCAAGAGATCGGCATGCGGTCCAGCTGTGGCAATTCATTCGCCGCTAAAACGGCCGACGTGTGAATGGTCTGGATGCGCCCAAAATGGCGACAAAGGCTGGCGCTTCAACAAACGCCGCTACGACGGCCAAACTAGCCCAAGTGATGTCCTACCTCAACGGAATCCTCGCACAACGAGCTAAAGGGAACACTCCCTTATGTGACGACGTAGAACCGGGCATGGAATTCCATCACACCTACGCCTTGGCGTAATAAGATCGCCGCTAACGACACACACACACCTCCCTTGTTCAATCGCCTGAGTTGAACTGCCACTCTCGCTTAAGGCGAAACAGTTTATCAAACACTTGCTGAAGCAGCACGAGACGGGAAAAGGCTGACGCCCCCGCCAAGGGCGGGAGCGCCGCACGAACACACACACTATCCGACCTCCTAGATCGACGGCTCTCGGCTGAATCCCCCAAGCAAGAAACGTTAGGACGCCCGAGGTGGCGTGAGCCAAAACGGCGTTACCACGTGACTCTCGACGGCCAATGGCGATGCGCCCAATAAAACAAATAAGTTCCGGTGACAAAGACAACGCGAGGCCTCGCAGTCACACCAACAGCGTAAATTCTAGAAGGTTCGGAAATCCTGCGAGCGTTAACACCCGACTGTCAAAGTACCAACAAAGGGGTGCCCCGGATGACGAGAAATACTGCGCTTGAGGCCAAATATGTGCAAAATCATTATTATGGAATTAGGCGATGAGGCCAAATAAGTAACTAAAAGGGTTTAACATACGGGCACGCTGCCCTAAAGCCTAGGTGGCTAATTAAAATACAAAATGACCTGACAACGGGGATTACAGTTTAATATAAATTTGTTACCTGGAATCTTATGGATTAGCAGTTTTCTATAACTCAAGTTAAAATGCCCCAAAAGGAAATTACTTATGATTGTCCTTCATGATATATTAATTAAAGGGACATTAGAAAGAATTACGAAATTGACCCCTTAAATGTCCCTACCTGAATCAACTATTAAGGTAATCCACATTAATCTTCTTGAAGTGTCTAATTAAATGTCCTTAATTGCTTTTAAAGCTTCCTATAATTTATGCAGGTTGGGGTCAGTACTGGGTTTTAATTGTTTTATTCTGTACAATACTATTCTTCTAAAATCATTTACATGTATCCTGCATGTATTTAAAGTAATAAATTAATTCGTAACCAACAGTTAGCTTGATATTTACTGATTCATTACACTCATCTCTGTAACTCATGTTTTTGTCAAGTTCTGAAGGTTCGACTATATTTATGATGCAACCAAGCTGGGGAAAGCAGTACGTTATATAAAGACCTTCTACTATCTGAATATACTAGGCTAATAAAGTAATACGATTCCAGTATCGACATGTATTGTACTGCAGAACGTTCTATCTCTGCACTTTACGCTCAAACCTGACCGGAGTCAACTATGGGTAAAAAAACCTTGCCAGAATAATAGCTGTGACAAATATCCATACAGTCCGACAAATTAGATGCGAATGAAATTGCCGATATTTATATTCGTTGAACTAACTAAGGTCCGACGCAATACTTTTACCCTTTTTTCTTGTTTAATTTCTTAACTTTATTTATTCTGTTATATTTTTGGAGTTTATTGTTTACTTCCTCCATAAGAAATATGTATTTCTATTTTGTTGATTAGTGATATTGACGTTTGTTTTTTAATATCTTTTGCGTAACAAATGTCGATTTAGTTGCCGAGGGGTACGTTGTTTTTTTTTTTTAATTACAACATTTTAACCAACTTTTGTAGGTTATGTTGACGTCGCTTGACGTTTACCTATCGCCCGGCCACCTACAAAAAGTCGTAAAACAATGGATCACGCCGGTTTCTCATATTTTAATGACGGTTTCGGCGTTCTTGATTGCCGATTTCAAAACAACAATAGTTTTAGGCATTTTGTTGTGTACAAATAAAATATTTTATTCAAAAAAATGCATGAATGTATCCCCATTGTCGTATATAAATAAAACAAATATGTACACGCATTTGAAATTTGATTGAGCAGCCCCCCCCCCCCTCCTACACATACACACTGAAATTCTGAAACTCCGGCGCCTATAAACAGTAGTCGTATTGTTACATTTAGTTGTTTAGTATTGTGTTCTAATACCGTTCCATAAAAAAACTAAAGCAAATATCGAACAATGACGCAATAACATTTTCTGCTAAATATGAAAAACTTCCTTCAGAGACGCGTGAAATGTTAAGTTTTCAGATGGGGCAGGGCTTGCAAAGGGGGTGGAGAAAACGTTGAAGACTAACATTATTCCGGACAGCCATCACAAAGAATTTGTATTATATCATACGATCATACCATTTATGGTGAGGTCTTTGATTGTTTGGGAAAAAAGGTTTTCCGTATACGCCTCTGTGTCGGAGTTTTTATCTCAGAAAGTACTTCCACATACAGCTTACAGTGCAGATCTATCTCCCTACAGTTGTCATTACGGAACAATAGAAAACCTCCCAGGGTGGTCTAAGCAAAAAAAACTTTCCCAGTTTTTACCAGAGGCATATTTCAAAGGAAATAATGTTCAAATTATTTTTTTCAAATTTATTTAAAAAAATTCTTCATTACTTTTGAGACATTCCTCGTATGTCTATTTTTACGTAACTGGCTGCATGGCACGGATTACAGACACCGGCCAAATGGTCTCCATAGTTAGCAACGTTAGCATGTGGCACTCGGATGAGCGACAAACCGATTATAGTAGTAAGATGCAGCCAGCCCTGCCCTAGGGAGAGTATTAAGCCGTCGGTCCCAGGTATCATTTCAGTGATAGTCATTAGATTAAGTCAGAGCTGCAACTTCATTCTGAATGACGAGTCGTCCGACTAGCCGACTTGATATTATTATTTTTCCTTTTGCGTTTTTACTTTGTTCACCTAACAGGCGAAGGAAGTATTGTATTCGTGAAAAAATCACCTTCCGAGATTTATTCGAATCTTCACGTTTCAGAGCCCCTATATGATGAAAAACATGTTTTTTCAATTCCGTCGTTTGTCTATCCCGTTGGCCGTTTTGTTGGCGGTATAGCTCAAAAACTATTGTTGGACGAACACGATATTTTGCATGCGGATATGCCTGCCTGGCGCGAAACCGAATAAAAATTTGGTCAAATATATACAGGGTGAGCACCGTAAAAAATATAATCTTGTCCATTTTTGCTATAACGCAGGAATAGATAAATAATAATTTACACATAACTTACGTGTTTACCGTTAATGAAAATCAATCCCAACAGATACAAAGCAAATATAGTAAAATGAATGGAAATATGCAGCGACCAACGCGTTCATTAAATAGAGCCAGAGCTACACAACTGCTTTGCCGGTGTGGTGTAGCAGTTAAAGCGGCGTACTAACCGAATTCAGCCTAGCCGTACTCGTGGGAGCGAGCCTGGGTGCCCGAGTTCGAATCCCGGCGACTGCAATTTATTTTTATTTGCAAATTGATGTACGTAATTCGCGCGAAGGAAGTTCTCTGTAAACCCATTTACAGATTTTTATTTTTACATTGACATCATGGCAACGTTCGGAAATCACAGGTTGCCAGTTTTGTTTATTCACTAGACTGTGCGTCATAAAATGTGTGGATTATTTCGCATTATATCTGCGGCTTACTGTGTTCTATAACATATTTGCAGCGCCTGATTTCCGCCTAAGCCAACAAGGCCCCGGCCTAGGGGCCCAACTAGCCTAGGGGCCCCGGTGGCGAAATCTTTACATAAGCTCAAAAGCCTGGCTTGCCTTATCAAAAAGCTTTATCGAAAATATTAACTTGAAATTTTTGAAACGATATTATTCGAGTTATTTAAAGGTTGGTGGTATTATTTTTGCGAATGATGAAGTTATGGAGTTATCGTCACTGAAGCTATATAAATACTTACCGGAAAAAGTCTTTTTGGACGTACGAATTGCCTCCGAATGCTGTTGTGTACACCAGCGTCAAACTGCTCAGCAGAACGGTCGTTTTCAGCGCTAAAGAGAGTAAAGAATTACTTAAGATCTAACATAGGAGAGAACAGGCTTAATTCACTCTCTGTAATGTACATAGAGTCAGAAATAATGCAGTCAATTGACTATGATGACGTCATTCGTTCTTTTGCACAGAAGAAAGTTCGTCGTATGATTCTATAAATTTTATAGAATAGCGTAACTATAGTAACATAGACTGTACCTACTATTCTGATGTTTATTCAAGTCATTAATGTCAAGTGCCTAGGGGCCCTGGGTCTCTAAGTCGGGGCATGCATATTTGTATTTAAATTGCATAAATTACCAACTCCTTCATGTGACCCCAGAAATAAACGTTCATGGGAGTTGGTCTGACGAACACTGCCATGCCACTGGTCCTCCTATTCTAACAATCTTCCTAGAAAACGTGTTAAGGCAAGTTCTTACAGAATGATGTCTACATATTTTGTTCAGATGTTATGAGGAAACACTGCGTAACAAGTAACAAGTTGGCAACCCTGTAAGGAGCTGACTGCGATCAAAAGTTTGTATTTTGTTTGGGAGATAAGTTTTTCCTCGGCCGCTATCATAGGAGGAAGTGAGATAGTTCAGCGTCATTGGAAGCGACTGCAAACGATTCTTGTCTGGATTTATCTGCAGATAATATTGTTTACTATTACGTATGGCACAGACGATTAGCGGCTTGCTGCTACGCAAATTAGTCGAATATATGATGCTATTGCCTATGAGTAATTATAGGAAATTTATCTGGGCATGCCTCTTAAGCGTGCTCTGGAAATTAACCTTTCCAGAGAACATGTAAAGTGCATTTTAGGTATTTCTAGGCATATGTATGTGTATACTGTGTACTATCCGATAGCACATTAGAAGAAAAACCTAATGCTGATTTTTTTAAATAGAAATAGTAATTTGTACAATTAGTTTTGAAAGTCATACTTTTTTCATGAATTTGCAGTTTGATAACGAGGGCGAAGACCGATTTAATCAAGCAAATGACTGAAAAACAAAAAAGGGCCTTTAAAACGTGTTGTACACGTAGTTTTTTTGCATAGTGATCTCTTGGTCGAAATTTAGTCGAAAAGGACTTCGGAATTGACAACTGTCAAATTGACATTTCAATAAAATAGTTAAAACAGTGTTCATTTTTTCACGATTTTTACGTTAAAAAAAGTGGAACTTTCAATACAATTTTTCGTTAAAAAACGACGACTTTCTCGATCACTGGAAAAATAGTAATTTTTGTATTAAGTGCGCGAAATGAGTGTTTTTTTATGGCGCGTGAGAATGTCAATTTTCGCCGAGACCGTTACTTTGAGGCAGAAAAGTCATTCAAACGCGCCATAAAAACACGAATTTTGCCACGAAATACAAACAACGTTTTTTCTACATCCGTCAAAAAAAGAATAAAAGAATAATTATTGATTTTGTTTATGTAAATTCTAGAAATGAAATACGAACATTAATTTGCTAACATAATATGTAGTCACCTAATGAAATGCCGTTTTTTCACTGCTAGCCGTGAAGAAATATTATTTTTCCACGTGTTAAAAAAAGTTAAACTCCGCGTATCTATAGCGATGCATAAATGTCACGTTTTTTTGACGGCTGTAGAAAAAATATATTTTCAAGTCGAGCACAGGATTTTGATTAAGTCTGTGTAAATACATAGAGTGACCGGCATACATTTGGACATATAAATACCTATGGAAAACTTTTTTTATTATTTATTTATTAGAAAACACTCTCTGCATCTTGACAAACAGAAAATTCACTTAGCAAAATTTAATATCCTTTTATATACGTGGAGGTTCGAAAATATGGCAATTATGTACTCAAGAATAAAGTACCTGTATTTTACAAAATACGCAGTAATGACATTTATAAATGCTTAGAATATACCTATGAAGTTACGGCCACCTACTCCAGAAAAACAATTTTTACTAGTTTTTTCTGTTTTTTATTTGTTATCTTACTTATTATCGGATACAAACTCGAGTTGCGCTGAGAAGCCATTTTTTACTTTCTCTACGCCAAGGTGTAATTTTTGCAAAGTATTAACCTCCCCTAGCCGTTCATTACTAAAGAGCTTCATTACTAAAAAGCTGCCTAACGCACCCCTGTTGCTTATTAAGATAAAGTTTTCGTTTACCGATTCCTGTAAATTCTCAGCGGTAATTCTTGGAAAAACATCTTAATTCGGTCCGGCTAACGACGCCTAATCCAAGGTGTAAGGTTAATTTGGCTCGTTAAGATCGTGGGCGTTGATTATCCAAGGTTACGTTCATTCTTTATATAAAGTATTTAATTCCATATTTACCGAAAGAGCCGAATTTCTGCTCCAAGGCCAGTTACTTAAAACATTTATTGCATGCTTTCTAGGTTTTAATTATTGGAAAATCATGAATCTCCACAAGTTAATACACAGTAACCGTATTAGGATTTATTAATAACTGAAATTGGTATCAATTAAAATATTTCTCTAGAAATCCGACTGGTTTAAGGTCACTGTGTTAAAAGGTTATATTAAGTTTATGTAGTTTATAGGCTACAGCACCATATTTTATAATTATTGAACTACAAAATTGTTTTAATTGCTTTAATGATTTAATGCTTGCAAAATCAAGTCCTAATGAGGAACAGACATTTATCGAAATGCACGTGTGCAATACTTGAATGGTTATTACTGTATACAATTTTTATTTTCCTTTAGTTCGATGAATTGATAGTGTTTTCATTAAATTTTGTTCACACAAGTATCCACAATGCAAATACTTCCTTTCCAAAATGATGAAGAAAAGGCTTCTTATGAACCCACTTTAATAAAAGCCATAGAAATCTGGAAATTTGAATGCATGTCCTTCGTAACCACTTTAAGGAAAATATGTTTAAATCTGTTTTTCACTATTGTCATTTTAAAGCTTAAACAAAGCACGAGTAATTTTGGTTTCATGAATAGGAACTGTACGATAAAGAGCTGCTTACTTTCATCACGGACGATATTGTGCCACATCGAAGCGGCTCTCAGCTTTTCGACAGTTTAGAGACTGCAGCGGGGGTCGAGCGGCAAGAAGTAGGTCCAAAGATAAAGATATTTTAACAATAGGAGCAACTTTAGTGTAGGCTCAAGCCTCAAGCAGCCTCAGTTTGGCGTGCGCCCTGCAATAACGCGCGCTCGCAGATTTTCTGATTATAATTTTTGCACAAGCATATGTAGAAGGCCGTGTGTATAAGAAGAGCCTCTGGGGATTTCGTAAAATAACTACGCTATTTAGGTCTATTTTATTATACTCTTAATTTACTGGTAAATTGTCGCACATCTTTAAACAATATAGGTACGTGAATCACGCATGCATCTATGTATCTCAAACAGTGGAGATGCGAGATTTTTGACCGAATTATATAATTAAAAATGAAAAAGAAATTCGATCAGTTCGTCGTATTTAAGCAGCATGTAAAAAGTTGGGTCAAGTTTTTCACTCTGCTAACTTTTGCCAGTCTGCTGCATGGAAAATATTTAAAACTTTCAGTGATTGGCTGTACCATCAAAATTTTCCACTAGCCGCGGAGCCGCCACTGATCAACGGTAATTCTGTAAATTCAGATGTATTAATTAATTATGTAATTAATATAATTGTTTAGGCAAACTTGTATTTTAAATTACAAATTACATTTCTTCCGAAATGGCTTGCTCAACAAACTTTCTTTCTTGTTTTAATTATCTTGCTTTTAATTAATAGATTTCACTTGCCTGACGGCGCTTGTAAAAAAATATTAAAATAATTTATAGTCCATCTGAATATTTGGGAACTTCTGTGAACCACGGGAAACTGTTTTTACTTTATTTGTTAGGGTTTTGAAAAATGTGTTTCAGATAGTTTATTTTTCAAGCACCATCATATTTATTGTACGATTCCAAGTATATGTAGTAGCATTGTAAATACAAAGACGTCAGTTGTCTTTTTTTTATAATTGTGCGGCAGTTCAATTGTTGCGGAAAAACAGTACAAAATTGATAATGGTACTGAATATTGGAATGGCCAGAATACATGAAGGATAGAGAAAGTATCCAGAAATTGTATTCGACGTGTAGCGCATGAGCAACCCTATCCGTAAATAATAGCAGTTCTTTGTTAGTTTTATATCGTGTTTTCCATTCCCCACTTCTTCCCTCACAGCTAAAAGCCAAATTCATTGAAACAAGAAGATCTCCAATTAATCTCTAGAATATCTTAGATAGTATATACAGGGTTAACAACTTTGCATAATAAACTATTAAATGAAAACGTGTGGTCTAATTGACTGGAAGGAATTTCAATAAATATAATTTCGCACAGGCGGTTGCGATAAGCGATAAGACCAAATTTGAATAAAATACAGAAGCTAACACCGTTTTTTTTATCTCAATCATATCTGGTGCATTACGTGATAAGTCATTGGCGGTTAATGTACTCTCATTTGATTTACCCAATAAAGGTTTTGGTTTCAGTCAGTGATTCTCAAAAAAATTGTGTAGACTAACATCAAGGACGATATACAGATTGTTTCCAAAAGGCTGTGTAAATATTTGTGGATGTGTTCTGCACAACAAAATACAGAAATAATGCTGTAGTGTACGGACATATATTTTACTATACTATAAAATGCATTCTTATTGGCCATTGTCGCTTAAATATGGTACCGAATAGGACGAATTCTGAAATTTTTCACTCGTTAAAAAATTTTAGTTCATTCCAATTTGTATTACTATTTCTCCTACTTTTCGTTTAGTTTAAAGCTTAAAATTATGCATAGGGACGTTCGCGATTCTATTTCAATATATTTACTTATTTAATACTTCAAATGCACCGAAAGTCTCATAGAACACTACCGCTAATCTGGTCAACATTCTGTGGAAACCAGATCAGTTTCTCCTTTAGGAAAAATACCTGGTCATACCCGTTGATCGATCATCCTCGCGATAGGGGCACCAATTTTTGTAATTTAATTTCAAGACTAGAATCATGTTATAACTCGATAACTCTTATGTGCAACTTGTATCTAATTCAGTGAATACATTTTAAATATTAAAAACAAAACAACTTACATTGACAGACAGAATCCCAAACATACGAAGACTACACTGCATCAACACAACAATCCAATAACTCATTCTCAAAGATTGCAGTGCATCATTTACTCAAGTGTTAATACACTAGACCAGGGGTCGGCAACCTTTTTCGGACGGCGGGCCATTTTCAAAATAAAATTTTTTATGCGGGCCGCACATTCAAATGTAACTTAAATAGTGATTTTATATGATATACGAGTATAAATATTATTAAAAATAAATATAGAAAAAATTTTTTTTTATTGACATGCTATAATTACAATAATGTTAGAGAACAAAAATGTTACAATTCTTAAAAGGAAAAAAAAAAGAAAATACAATTCCAATTAAATATGTATAAATATGTAAATATAAAATTATAAATATAAAAAATATAAAATATTGTAGTGAAACGTCATACGGCTGTCAACATGAAAGCACATATGAACATACAGTAGCAAACTGGCGAAATGAAAGAATTAGTGATGGGCCTATCCGGAATGAATAATTAGAAAGTTTCCAATTGTTCAAAAAATCGGAAGGTTCCTATTATTTCGGAACTTTTCGGAATTCGATTATTTTACTGTTCGGTGCACAAAATTCGGAACTTTCGGAATTCGATTATTTTACTATTCGGCACACAAAATTAGAAAACGAAATGCCAATTTGAACTGAACGGAATACGGAATGTTGTATTGACTCACTTGACTGCTATATGCTGGTTGGCAAATGTCGACGGGTCGCGCCGTGTGCGCATGTGTATGATACGTGAATGGCACTAATGGCAGTGGTATTTCGTAGATTAATTATTAGATAGTACACCTACAGACTTCAAATTCAAGTATTGTTTTATACTATCTATTATGTACTTTATGTGCTATTAAACTTTAAAATATCACTACCATTTTCCGACAGTCTATTAACGTAACTACTGTAATAATTTGAAAAAATATTTTATTTCCTCATATCCCACTGTGCGACTCAAACTTATAAATTGTTTTTTAGGATACTGCTGGCTACTACTGGTCTAGGCCGGTAAATTTTATCTACCGGACTCGTTTGTAACAATGTAAACGCTAGTTACCAATGCAGTATCCTAAAAAATCTTATACGTTACACGACCGGTAGAATTCTTATGGCCTTGCCAAACATACAGGTCTCGCCCTACGGTTCGACCTGTAAAGTATTGGCGCGGCCATAAAAATGTTGCTACCGGTCTAATAACGTAAATAGCTATTACTGACCGTCCTACAAACCCAAACAATAGATGCCAACGCATGATGGCATGATACCTCGTAGTGAATAGATGTACGTTGGTGTGCTGCTCCAATAAAACATTATTTTCAAGTGTCTTGTGCTCCGTGATAAACAATCAATATGGTTTTTACTCAAGGCCAGAAAAACGACATTATTGACATCACGAAAAGGGCTATAAAAGAATGTTTAGAAGATGATGCGTACCTTCAAAAACTAGCAGGTGTTGTATCTGCGATCGTTACCAGCAAAATCGAAGAAAAAATGACTAAGTTGTTCGAGAAATTTGAAATGATGGAAAAAACTGTGAAACGGTTAGAAACTGAAAACGAAGAATTACAAAGCGATCTCGACAACTTGGAACAATACACCCGTAGAAATAACCTACGTATCTTTGGGGTAAAAGAAGATCACGACGAAAAAGTGGAGGAAACAGCGCTGCACATTTTCAACAATAGCCTAGGTATAGCTATCAGAGAAGAAGACATTGATAGATGCCACAGAGTCGGTAAGCCAAATTCCAGTAGACCACGGCAATTATCATCAAATTTATTAGTTATAAGCAATGGGCGACAGTTTTTAGTAATAAAAAAAAGTTGAAAGGGTCGGGTTGGCAGATCAGGGAAGATCTAACTAGAACTAGAGTTGAAGTGCTAAAAAACGCAGCTGAAAAGTTTGGCTACAAAAATACATGGACCCAAGACGGTATTATATTTGTTATCAAAAACAGTCGCAAATTTCAACTCAAGACCATGAGAGACCTTGAAAAACTTACTGAAAGTTAGGTAATAAATCAGCAGTGGCGCATCGTTATCTATGTAATTTAGTTTAGTTTGTAACCAGTTTACTTAGGTCAATACTGAATTAATTTTTTGTTTGTTTTTTTTTATATCACGTAGATTCTTTCTGATTATTTCGGAAAATACTAAATTAATTTTTTTTTTCGTAATCATCTTTAATAATTATTTCGTGAGCAATTTATTGTGACAAAGGCTGCATATTCCATGAAAATAAAGGAACTCAAAATCTATTACCAAAATGTACGTGGATTGCGCACAAAAACGCATATATTTTCGCAGAATCTGTTAGCTGAAACTTACGATATCATTGCATTAACTGAGACAGGATTAAACAGTAGTATTTATGATGCTGAGTTGTTTGATTCACGATTTGTTGTCTACAGGTCTGATCGAAGTAATTACAACACTAACAAATCTCGGGGTGGTGGTTTATTAATAGCGATAAACAAGAAATTTAGATACAGGCAAATTACTATAAATCTTAATTTTGAAACACTTATTATTAGGGATGTCGTACCCGGTCTAAAACGAAACCCGGGTACCCGAAAGCAATACCCGGGTAAACCCGGGTACCCGAAATATATAACAAAAAAGTTAGTGTACATCTGAACATCTGAAGTAACTACAATTTCTTTCTTTTACGCCGCGAGTTTTAAACTGAACTAAATTAAAATAGTACTTACCCACCAATTCAAACGGCAACTCGTCTGTTATTCGTAAATATTTTCACACTTCCAAGTGCTATCAAATTAAAGTACGTGAATTTTTGTCCGAAATTGGTAGCAGCATCAACATCACACAGAGGATGTTTATTTTACTTCACCCATACTGACGCGATTTAATGGTACTATTGACGGGATTCTTGTTATTACTGCATGGTTATGTTTTTCCACAGCTTATTCCTATTGTTTTCAAGTTTTTATAATTTTCTCCGAAAAAGGCTGACTTTCTGGAAATTATATAATTTATTAGTCGGGTACCCGGGTCTTAAAAATATACCCGGGTCGACTATTACCCGGGTCGACCCGGGTACCCGCCGACATCCCTACTTATTATTGAATTCGATGTCCATGGGAAAAAAATTATATTATGTAATACGTATATTGTGCCTCGTTCTTCTATCGACAAATATAATGAGTTGTACGAATTTATCGAAAGCACTGAATGGTTTCTCGGTAAAAATTTAATATTTTTAGAGGACTACAATATCCCCGAGGTCAGAGGAAGGTATGTGGATCTTGCAGGTGGTAATCAAATAACAAAAAGACTTAATGAATTTCTAAATTTTATCAATGCTAAACAGTACAACAATATTTTCAATACTGAAGGCAAAACATTAGACCTGGTATTAAGCAATGTTGAGGTTGGAGTGACAGATGCAGACAACCCGCTTGTGCCAATAGATAGCAAATACCATCCTGCTCTAATCGTAACTCATAAAATAATGAATATTTATTATACAGATGGCCATCAGCTAAACAACAATATAGAAAAATATAATTTCAGGAGAGCAGATTATTTTCAAATGTATAATTTGCTAAAGCATATCAACTGGAATGAATTAAAATCTCATACAGATCCAACTAAAGCAGTAGACGTTTTTTATCAAAAACTTTATGAAGTAATGAATGCAAGCATTCCAAAGATTACGAGTTTTAAATCAAACAGTTATCCAATATGGTTCAACAAAGAGATTATTACTAATTTAAAACAGAAGAAATACTTTCACAAAAACAAGCATAAATCAGATTACCATCTGCAAGAATTCAAACGATTGAGAGCGGTCTGTAAGAGAAACATTAGGACAGCTTATCAAAATTATTTAAAATCAGTTGAAAACGAAATATTAGTTAATGTAAACAGTTTCTGGAATTTTATAAACAAAAAGAAAGAGAATCGCAATTATGAGACAAAACACAGATACTGTGATGTCGAAATATCAAATACGGATGACGTGCCTAATAAGTTTGCTAGCTACTTTCATTCAGTATATAATTCATCGTCAACCTATAATTTAATAAATATTATTTCCCAAGCAAATTAAAACTCTTCAGATCCGTTTTCAATCACTGCCTTTGAACTGGAGGACGTTGACAAAGCCTTACTAGCTATAAAACCAAAAAAATCATGTGGTTCAGATCAAATACCGTCTTTTTTATACAAAGCCTGTCACGAATTGTTGAAACAGCCATTATTTATTATATTTAATTTAATATTAAAATCTAGCACTTTCCCTAACCAGTGGAAGCTAACAAGTGTTACTCCTATTCATAAATCTGGTAATAGGGAGGATGTTAAAAACTATAGACCTATTGCAATATTATCTACACCTGCAAAAATTTTTGAGCAGCTATTATGTGCACAGTTATCCAGTTATATAAAACAGTGGGTCTGTAGTGAGCGGCATGGGTTTATGAAGGGACGTTCAGTTGAAACAAATTTAATTTACTTTACTAACTATACTAGTGGAGTTCTGGACGAAGGTGGACAAGTAGACGTTATATATATGGATTTTGCCAAAGCCTTTGACAAAGTCAAACATGATATATTACTTCAAAAACTATACTCTTTGGGCTGTAATCTTAATATGCTAAATTTATTTAAATTATATCTGGAAGACCGGCACCAATTTGTTAAATTTAATGGAAAACTATCGCAGAAATACCCCACCTCCTCGGGTGTACCTCAGGGCAGTAACTTGGGTCCGTTATTGTTTGCTATATTTATAAATGATTTGCCAATAAGAGTAAAGTATTCCAGTTCTCTCCTGTTCGCTGATGATTTGAAAATTTTTAGGAGAGTTTCCACAATCCAGGACTGTGACTTACTGCAGCACGATCTAACGGGAATTTCGAAATGGAGTGTTGATAATGATTTGTTATTTAACGTTACTAAATGCAAAAGTATGTCATATTCACTCAATATGAAAACAATTGATTATAAGTACAAACTTAACAACGTCACGATAGAAAAAGTTAACCAAATTCGGGATTTGGGTGTTACTTTTAACACGTTACTTAGCTGGCATAATCATATTGAAAATATTGTCAGTAACTCTTTAAAAGCTCTCGGGTTCCTAATACGAACTACATCAGAATTTACAGACACAAAAACAATAATATTGCTCTATAATAGTCTTGTTCGATCGAAGCTAGAATTTGCATCTAACGTGTGGAACCCAGAAATAGCACTACATAAACAAAACATTGAAACAGTCCAAAACAAATTTATTATATATCTTTGCTTTAAGCACAGAAATCGTTATCCAGACTACCACGAATACCAAGACATCCGCAATGAATTTAAGATTATCAGGCTCAGCAGAAGAAGGGATATGGCGGCTTTGCTCTTTATACATAAACTAATAAATAACAGACTTGACTGCCCCATGTTGCTGCCTATGGTTAGATTGTATATACCAGCATTAAGATGTAGACCTCGTCAGATATTTTACATACCTCATTTTAGAACCAATTTACGCAAGAATTCGCCAATGCTAAAAATGTTAAACATTGCAAATGCGTTCCTAGATAGCTCAAAGGTCAATATATTTAATGAATCCTTACTTACTTTTAAAAAACAAATTAAAGAAAAGTTTTGACGGATAATGGTTTTGGATAATGAATTGCTCACGTATTGTATGGTATTGTATTATATTGTATTTCAACTTTTGTTTGTTTAATTTAGTTCATTATATTGCAACTCGTTATTTTTCCTTAATTATTTAGAATAAGTCTTATAGTTAATTTAAGTTAATTTCAGAATCTTAAGTAATGTAATTGGCCTAGGGCCCGTGTTACTTGATCATTTAAATAAATAAATAAATAAATAAATAAGGGCTTACGGCGAGACGGTGAGTGCTCTCATCGTAAATTTGCACGCACTTCATCTTCCTTCTGCTTGTTGTTATTTCGCTCGTTTTCCTTTGCTTGCATTTACGGAATGTAAAATAATCGGATGATATTCCGATGTTATAAACACTCCGAAATGGAACATTCCGATTATTGAAATCATCCGATTATGCCCATCACTAGAAAGAATGCTACACTTGCTAAGCGAGACGTCGTATTCGCTGGGGAGTGGGGATTAAACTTGCGCAGTAAAATAGGTTTCCCACTATGCTTCTGTTTGTCGCGCATTTTTGTCACCGGCCACATTTCGGCACGCTTACGCTCTAAGTTTGTTGATTTTTCCTAAAGTTATATTGGTGCTTTGGCGGGCCGCGCAAAAAGTTGCAAAGGGCCGCAGGTTGCCGACCCCTGATCTAGATAAACTAAAAGAGTTTAAAAGCGTGAAACAATTTGCTAAGTTTTTAATAGTTGATAATCGGAATTTATCATAAATTTTTCCTGAAATTGCAACAGCACTGTTATTATTTTTAACATTACCTGTTTCAGTCGCTTCAGCTGTAAGATGCTTCTATAAATTAAAAATTATGTTAGAAACAAGATGTGTACCAGGAAAGATCGGAAAACCCTTTTTTATTGTCCACTGAATCGGAGATAGCTGATAAAATGGAATTGCAAGAGGTTATTACAGATTTTGCAAGTATTAAGGCCGGCCAGGCGTAAGCACATTGCTTAAAATTAGTTTTATTTTTTTAACCATCTTAGTTAATACATTATTTTTTGCACTACTAGTCTCAGAACGCACCGTTATTGGTCTATCTTTAGGTCGTGAATTTGATTTTCTCCACCAAGGGAGAGAAAGTAAAATAAACAATTTTCACCGTGGTAACTGATAAATTGCTAAGTTACCAAATATGACTATTTTAATTTTGACGTTTTAAAGAGCTGTATTGTCAGGTTGACAGTTAACATATTTTCGAAATTTGTTGGGAATTTAGGTATTAAGCCGTTTGGTAGTGCAAAAAATAGTATATACACCACGGTAGCGAATCGTCTTATAACCTTCGCGCTTTAGATACTTCGCGCTGCGCGCTCAGTATCTAATATGCGCTCAGGTTATAATACTGCACTTCGCTACCTTGATGTATAATATACTATTGTAGTGCCTAATTTTATTATTATTATTTATTATATGTGTTATTATTATTATTATTGATGTTTTTGCCACTTTATTTTATTACGGACCTATAAGGGGCCCGTAGTAAATTTTCGCGGGAGAGCCCGAAATCTGAAGTTACGCCACTGACTAAAATTGACATATTATTTTCATTCACTTAATTTTCAATTTATGCCTGAATGTAATCACATGCCAATGTCAATACTAATCATTTATAAATAACAAAATTGCAAGCGGCGTTGGGTTTGTTACAAATACAAAACAGTTATAATTGGATCGGAGCCGGCCCTGGCGAATGCATTTATGGCTACTGTACTGCGATCGAATTTAATTTCCGCTTTTTACGTAATAAACATCTGAATTATGGGGAGATCAATTTAAAAACTTCTCCAATTTAGTTTTACAGCAAATTGGCAGCATTTCCGCAGCGCTAGTTCAGATTATCCGGTCGATCGAACGCCGAAATATAATTTAAAAAATAAATAAACAATATTTGTTTACGTGGAAACTAGGTTACCAGTGCGCTTACCTTTTCGAAATATGACAGTTTCGGAGGAGCGCCTTTCAGGTCTAGATGAATCAGTCTACGGCAAAAAGGCAGATTCAGGTGTAAACAACGAGCTCGCCCGCACAATAAAGGATTTATTATACTACCTTTGGGTTCCAAACGTCAAAGTATCCATTTTACTCTAACCCTACTTTTAAATGTCAAACTACGAGCCGCCAGAGTTCCGCGGAAATAAGTTTTGATGTGCGTGCAACGCGATTAATTGTTTATTTTTTGGGATTACCTTTTGAATTGTAGTTGTTTTCACTGTAATTTAGAGTTGCCTTTTTGACAGCTGTTAGAGCGCCAGAGATTACAAAAAGTGGCCGATTATTGCCCAATTTCTAAGGTTACATTTAATAACCGGAATTAAATTTTTAATGCGCAGGTGAATCGTTTAACATAAACAAATCACGACGTACGTCGAAACTTCCTTGACACGTATATTTTGTTGTTGCCACGATGGCGAACTCGCCGAAAGATAAAACCGTTTCCAAAACCGAAAAGCTAGTAAATTTGGAAATTACAAAAGAAAACATGAGCCCAACCACCACAAAAAATGTGAGTATTAACATTTCTCGTTTCTAACCTAGAAGCTCGAAAAGAAGACAGCAAACATCAATACAACCCCAAATTTGTTTTTTTTTATTTTCACCAGCCCCAGTTAGGAGAAATAGCCATTGAAGCGTCTCAGATAGTCAGTAGGTTAGAGCAAGTGGCAGAGGGAGTGAAGCTGACCGATTCAGCGTTTGGCCAGCCAACGGTGTTCCTCGGCTTAGACCAAAAAAGGCCTGAAGAGATCATACAGACAATCGAGGGGCTGCTCGCCGTCGATGAGGATGGAGATGGTGTAGCCCCACCGACTTTAGATGATATCGCAAAGCTCGTTATAGTTTCGCAAAGCATCGGTGCTTATTGTGGGGGATTAGATAGGCATTTACTACAGAAATTAAGTACTCGGTTTACAACTGATGCCACCAGATGGATTAGCCAATTATTTGGGTACGTAGACTTTCTATGATAGTAGTTTATGGTTGTATGAACATGGATTATATGCAATGCCAGCAAAAATAGGCTAATTAAAGTAAGCCTTGGAGATGATTGCTTTTGTTGTTTTTTATAATTGAATGAGTTGTTACTCCTTGCACAGCCTATCATGAAATTATCTTTATTTTCTGTATAGTTTCTGTAATATTGATTGAATTAGACTATAAAATTAAGTATGCATGATTCAGAAGCTAAAAATGTATTCTATGAGCAAACAGTTTCCCTATCACAAGATAGTATCTGTCAGTAGTTTTTTCAATAGAAGTATTGATTGAATAGTGAAATATGTAATGGTTTGAACAGAGCTACAAATTATGTTGAGTTGGCTGATGTCACATGATGTTTATGTGAAGCCACAGCAAACTATCTGAAATTTATTTCATCACTCGTTACATGTTGATGTTGGAATATCAGAGAATAAAAGACTTACAGGATCGGTTAAGTAAGGTAAAAGTTGCTCACATAAGGGAGAAATGTGATCGAGTTCGGTTTAAAAAAATCATGGCACACTAAATAAACGCACACCGAAAATGACTTTATGTTTTGTTTCTGACATCTAACAGCAACCGTCATCTGCGTTGATTGTTCAGTGCCCTAAAAAGTTTGCTTCTTGACAACCGAAGGTTTATAACAGATGTCACCAAGATCGCGTGTTACAGGAAACTGCAAATATTTACCAAATTTAATGTAACAATATAGAAAACTTATGTGAAGTGACAAATATCGTGAAATTTGGTATAATGTGTATAATGTCTGCTACAATGGCCATATTAGCAGAATACATTGTTCACACTTGAGAAGATCGAATCAATTGTACTTATGTGGAAACATTGAAATAGTGTTAAAACTTGTAAGCCACTATTACACTTACAGGGTTTTCCGATTGTTTTTCATTTTCACCATGTATCAATTGTGTTTCACTTTATGTAGAATGCTTTTCGCTCATGTCAACACTTGTCAATATTGACAAACAGTGAAGCAATTGATACACGGTGAAAAGCAATCGAAAAACCCTGTAATATATCATATATCTACAAGACGGATAATCTTTTAATGCGATATTTCATTTCTTTAATATACAGTGTGTCCAAGATAAGGAGGGTCAGTATGGGGATCGCGGTAATTGTAAGAGATAAAGTGCGTTCAAATAAAAACGCTATCGAGAGGGTTTCGAACAAGTTTTGGTCTTACGACTGCATGTCGGTGATTAGTACATAGTTCTATCCAGAATTCAGAGTGCTTGTTCACTTGAGTTGTCAACTGTCAAATAGCGTTTACGTTTAGAAGCGTTATTTATTTTGTTTGTGTGTAAAATCGTTCTTTTCAGAACTGAACTGCAACTTAGTTGCCGTAAAATGGTTTTTACTACTGAACAACATAGTTTTATGTAAAAAGTGAGGTTGTGTGTATACACAATTCACAAAATAAGTTACGACAAGGCCTTCAAAAATTACTGTTTGACACAAGGCCGCTTGATAACGTTTTTATTTGAACGCACTTTACAAATTTGGTTAAATGGGAAGAAAGTTGCGCAATTAAAGGACAAAGTGACACCTAGAAAGCCTTGATATGATTTTTCGTTTTTGAATTACAGCAAGCGCTCGATAACGTAAACCCGGATAATGAAAACATGTACCACACATTATGGTTTAATTATGTTTCGAGTCTTTGGAGACCACCATCAAGAAATTTTTGGATACGGACCTGTGTCCTAGAGCATTTCAAACGTCGTTTTAGCTTTTGTAATTTAAAAAAGAAGTAATAAGTCACACTGGATTTTTTTAATCTTTAATAATCACATTTGGTCATGGAATATAATTTTCAATAGTCAGTAATTAATATATTGATTAGTTACTTATAAACAATAATTAAAGAAATAAAAAACATTCAATGAGGCTCATTACTTCTATCTTTAAATTACAAACCCTGAAACAACGTATGAAATGGTCTAGGACACAGATCCGTATCCAAAAATTTCTTGATGATGGTCAAAAAAGACTCTAAAAGTAATTAAACCATAATTGTTAGATTCAGAATAAAAAGGGCTTCACAAATTTGGCATCAGAAAATCAGGGCCATCTTTAAAAAAATTAAGTTGATGGTTTCTCGAAGATTAAACGTGTGATAAAATTTTTTATAATGTAATCATTAAGTCCACAGTTTCCCCCTAACTTTAATATTAACGCCAGAAAAAAATAAAATAGAAAATCCAAAAATTCGGCTTTTTTGAGATAATTCAAAAACGAAAAATCATATCAAGGATTTCTAGACGTCATTTTGTTAGTCCTTTAATTGCGCAACTTTCTTCCCATTTAACCAAATTTGTATCTCTTAGAATTAACGAGATCCCCATACTGGCCCTCCTTATCTTGGACACGCTGTATAATATTAGTAACATTGCAATAGAAATAATTACAGATTTTCCACTGGTAGGAAAAGCTATGAAAAAACTGCATCTTTATTAACAGACCCTCTAAAATCTCATTTTGTATGTGGCAATCACAATCAACCCATTCTTGATAGAATCTTATCAAAATTGATTAAACCTGTGCTTAGCAGTTATTGTAAAGCACTAAGTACAGAGCGGCTAGGAAAACCCCACCACTTTTTTTGCGCCGGTGCTTTAGTAAAGAAAAATTAAAATACTGGCAACAACGCAGAATCCAAGTGGACTATTGAAATTAGTAATTATGCTACTACGAGCTGATGGTGGTCGATTCGCATAAGTTTGATGCCAACACTGTTGCACTATTGTACTGCCATTCTGGTAGAATGACCCATTTGCGTTTAATAAAACCATTTCACAATAGCAATGTGTTGTTGAGGATTTGTATCTATTTATATCTGCTTCGCTGTCAGTTTGACAGCAAAATTTTATTTTGAAATTGACAGTGGAAAGCAGCGTAGCTAATTTTAATTTAAATGCCTAAACATTGTAAAAAAACAGCAACAGCTGGTGTTAATAGTTTTTTGGTTACTATTTTGCCAATTTAGTTAATGGGTAATTACTTTTTACTGTAGAATTTAGTTCAGTAAAATACACACGTTTGTGGAAAATAATAGCCTTCCTTTATTTTTATTTAAATACGTAAACAAATACACACATGTACACATTCGTTAATATTACACAAATGCAAATATGAATTGTAAGTACTGACTTAGCAAAATGCGAGCACGTCGTACAAGCGCAAGTGATATGATCAAGACTGATCTGGAAAACAAACTGATCTAAAAAATTAGGCTACTTGAGTTTATACAACAAGTGTTTGAATGGAAGAAGCGCCGGCAATTCTTTCGGATACAATAGTATTGTGCAGCCGCTCCTTCGTCCTATTGTGACACGCAAGTTTGGGATGACTTCCGATAATAAAAGGAGTCTGCCCGTTGCGTGTGCTTTTTTCATATTCCAGAATTTATGACTGTTTTGTGACCAGGGTTAGTCATTGCTGTCTGCCTGGACATTTGGGTCACAAGGATATTTACGCAACCCTTCCTTTTGTATTCGGGTGCCTCCCGATTGTGACATCCGTCCTGCTGTTTTTGAATTTGCACTTTGACGTTTTTGACAATAGTCTGCATTGTTTGCATGACGACACAAATCACATTTGGCATCTGAGATGCTTTCTAAACTGCACCTCGTGAACACTTTTTTTGTTCGCATATGTAGCACTGACGTTTACAGGCTATTCATCACTCACGTTTTAGATCGCACTGACGTTTACAGATTTAGAACTGCACTTAGTGTCAAGTTTGAGAGTATGACCGTTCCTTGCACGAGAGGCGTTTTTAGGTCAATTATCTTCGTACGCTACAGTTGTAAACGTGACCGGGGGGTTTTCGTAGCCACTATGTAGAAAGATAATAAACTTTTTATGGTTTTTTGTGTTTATAAAATATATGCAAAGTTATTTTAAACCAACTATTCATTCTATATTTGACGTTAAAGGAGAAATAATATTGGACGATGGCATAACATCTGTATAACCAAACATTTCACAATGACATCGATTGACGACTTAGAAATCTCATTGTTAAATCCGGAATTTTAGATTCCATTGACACTAGAGTCTCTGTATATAGGTTCTAAGAGTTGGGCAAACAGCGGGATACATTTTGATTAGTTTGGATCACTTTTTGTAAGGCATGTGTGATAAATGTGGCCTTTTTACATATTTTGTAATATGTTACGACTGATAGTTTGCAATTGCAATTCTAAATTTTAACTAAATTGGCCGGATATTCCTAATAGTCGATTCTAGAGACTGATCCTAAGAATGATCAATGCTCTGAAAACTCTCCTATTAAAAGCAAGTTAGCAAGATTGGTTCCCATAACCTCTTTGTTTGACATATGTCAAATATCTAATTTGGATCAAAAATGTATGTCAAATCAGGCTGTTGTCCAACTCTTAGTAAACTATGGCTGCGGAAAGGTACTTCTGACAGCTCCGTTTCCTTAAAATCATTCACAGAAAGAGATCGATAATAGCCATCGGCACCGGCGGAAGTGAGATGAAGGAACGATTTCGAGGACACAGAGCTGTCCGAACGCAGTATATATACAGGATCTCTAATTGACACTCAAGTTGTAAATTTAGATGAATGGGCAGATTTGTTATAAACAATCAACAGAGATGACGACAGCAACTTATATTTTTTAAAATGAAAACCACAGTAGGCCGTCCAACCATTTCGAATTTTATTTTTGCTCCTTGCAATGGTAATAAGGGTTGATATACTAATACCTAATATTAATAGAAATATTGCACCGAAATGAAATTAATTAGAATTCCGAACTATTTTAAAGTTGAAACCTTTATAGTTAGTATATTTAGTTAAGTATTGGGAATATTTGTTAAAATACTATTTACATCATTTTGTATTTAAGATTCTGTTATAGCTAGTAAGTACTCTTAAAAAATTATCCTAATGCTATTAGTTGTCACAACGTTCTTGAATCTTTCCAATTAATTTTTATACAATATTTCTGTTAATTTTAAGTGTAGATATATACGCTTACATCGTTGCCATAGCCTATTACGGTTTCCATTTAAAATATGTAAATTGCTGATATATCGCAGAAACAAACCATAACATGAAACTGAAGATAATAGTTTTCTGTCATACATACTTGTAAATTACTATAAATTGTTCCTATACACTTATTGTGTGGTTCTAATAATAACGAAGCTGTAGCGAAGTGAACATTTATATTTCTGAATTTGTGTAGTGTGCCATGATTTCATCGACTCTTAAGTTTCCAAGATGTAGCAGCCTGCGTAAGGAGATGGCTTATTGCCATAAAAATCTTTCTAGCTTATAATAAATTACCAAGAAAAAATGAAGGGGTCAAGATGTTGTAGCAACACTTTAATTTTCATACAAAATATAGTTGTTTACCTACTGTTTGTAGAAACAACGGACAGATTAAACAAAAATAGGGAAACCTGATAGCTGCATACTGGATTGATAAAATATATCAATAATTACATCGTAATTGTCTCTTAAGAATGTTATAAGTTGTTGAAGAAGTGACCCTTTAATTTTTTTGACTAGTTTATTTAATAGAGGCAGTTAACTGCAATGCACTGTTATAACGCAATTATAAGTATAACTAGCAGTCCAGTGAGACAAATGTCTCATTTAACGCGCCTTCAAACCTCGATCGGTTAGGCAACCACCCAGACCTGGAAGGTGTCAAAGTGGTTGCCTAACCGATCGAGGATTTAAGGCGCAGAGGGTCGCAGCTACGTTTGGCGGCCGAAACAGTTTTTATTTAATACGCGTTCTATTTGAAAAACGGTCTTTTTGTGATTTCTCGAAAACCGGAAGTGTCACGTGACTGAAATTCGGTTCCTGACCTGACATGACCATTCCAAACATATAACTTTCATAACTTTTTTCTCTATCTCTTACGGTTTGGCTGCTGAAACAGCGTCCCGGACAAAACAGCGTCCCGGACAAAACAGCGTCCCAGACAGACACGTCTATTAGATAAAGGATTGTGTGCAATTAAAAAGTTAATCAACACACTGTTTTTATACACGGCGCGAAGAACCAACTTCAAGACACAACTCCGAATCGCTTGATGGTAACACCCGTTTTTGCTTAAATGTCACTTGTGTTAGGAAGCATTTCTTTCTGCATTGAAAACAAGGCAGAAGCCAACGATGTGGCTTACTTATTATTTGATCAGAAATTCGGTATTTGCTATAGCCAGCTGCAGTATCTTAATGTCAACAAAATGTTTGCATGTCATACCATTGATCGTTATAATGTTACTGGCACATTGCAAAATGGCGGCTCAAAACAAATAACTTCCCGGGATATTGTGTGGAAGCTGAAAACCTGAATTGAGTGAAATCCCAAGCAAAGTGCACGAAAATTGGCAAAACGTCTTCGACTTCAACTCGAGCTCTACCAGATACAAAGAGTTCAAGACTTGGCACCAGTGCAGAATTTTCACCATTTAGAAGTACGTAAACAAGCAAAATGACCATGTTTTGTTAGAGGGCAAGTTCAATGATAATCTGAAGCAAAGAGTTGCAGTCGTTGGCTTCTGTCAGGGTTTGAGCCGCTATGACCTCTGAGAGTTGTTCTCTCATTTTCGTTGATCAGGGCAACGTGCGTTAAAAAAAAAAGTTATTGCGAGGGCTTTGAACTAGATCTGGTCTTACGACTGCATGCCGGTTATTATTACATCGCTCTACCCAGAATTCAGCGCGCTCGGTCACTTGAGTTGTCAGTTGTCGAAGTGAGGTTATGTGTTTATACGCAAATTGTTAAAGTTGTTAAAGTGAGGTTGTGTGCATACACAATCCATAAAATAAGTTACGACATAACTTTCAAAAATTACTGTTTGACACAAAGCCACTTGATAACGTTTTTTTTAACGCACTTTATTAAGGTCAACAAAACTGTGTAGTACCGCATTCATGCCGGACTCAGTGCCGTCCCACAAAACTCGAAAAAATCAACAATTTCTTCGTGAAAGCGTTCTGGGTTCATTTTGGCAGAAAAATTGCCAACATATTTACCAGACGCCAATTTTATGGATTTCTCCATTTGGAGTACTTTGAAGGCTAGAAAAACACGAACGTTTGGACTTGGTTAAGGCATGTCTTCGCTGATAATGGCAGTGCAATTTGCATTTCCATATTTGTGCAGCATGTGATGCTTTCATCAGCAGACTCAATGCCATCATTAAAGCCAAGGGTGGTTATAACGAGCAGTGAATTTTGTTTCTTGAAATAAAATCAATTTCTAATATTTTCTGAAAGTTTCAAATAAAAACATCAAAAATTGAAAGAGTTGTGGCGTTTTTTCTTGGTAACAGTTGGTCCCTCGCCCCCTGTATAAAGCAATCGTCCTTATCAATATATCACAGTTATTTCTAGTGATGGGCATAATCGGATGATTTCAATAATCGGAATGTTCCATTTCGGAATGTTTATAAAATCGGAATATCATCCAATTATTTTACATTCCGTAAATGCAAGCAAGAGAAAACGAGTGAAACAACAAGCGGAAGGAAGATGAAGTGCGTGCAAATTTGCGTCGCGCCATAAGCCTTTATCTGCGTTGGCATCTATTGTTTGGGTTTGTTAGGTCGGCCAGTAAAAACAATTTATGAGTTTGAGTAGCACGGTGGGATATAATAGAAAATAAAATATTTTTCAAATTATTACAGTAGTTACCTTAATAGACTTTCGGAAAATGGTAGTGATATTTTAAAGTTTAATGGCACATAAAGTACATAATAGATAGTATAAAACAATACATGAATTTGAAGTCTGTAAGGTGTACTATCTAATAATTAATCTACGAAATACCACTGCCATTAGTGCCATTCACGAATACACGTGCGCACACGGCGCGACCCGTCGTCATTCGCCAACCAGGATATAGCAGTCAAGTGAGTCAACACAACATTCCGTATTCCGATCAGTTCAAATTGGCATTTCGTTTTTTCATTTTGTGTACCGAATAGTAAAATAATCAAATTCTGAAAGTTCCAAATTTTGTGCACCGAACAGTAAAATAATCGAATTCCGAAAAGTTCCGAAATAATCGGAACCTTCCGATTTTTTGAACAATCGGAAACTTTCCGATTATTCATTCCGGATAGGCCCATCACTAGTTATTTCTGTAGTATCACCATAGTAATTTTAATTTTATCCAGAATCAGAATAACAGGGTGACCATTGAATCCATTGCATATTTTATATTTTTTCAAGGCTTACTAGGTAATGACAAAAAACTAAAAAAGATTATTTTCTTCAAAACAAATTATCTTTCAAAAGAGTAGCAATACAAAAAAAATACAGAAGACCAGTGACAGTTATTTCCATTACATCTTAATAGTTATTTACAATATAAGTGCGTAAAGCTAGTCTCCAATCACGAGCGGGGCAGAATTAAAACGCGAGTTTAGCAACGTCTTAAGTCCCACAAGTGACTAAAGATGCTTTACGCATGTGTATTGTACAATATTTTATCTACGATAGAATCTAGAAAACACGGTAAATATAAAAAATTACGTTAAATATAAATTAAGATTATTACATCGAATAACAGGTTGACCTTGATAAGAAAAACTTCACCTTAGCAACCGGTCGTAATTTTGCGTGGTTAAACATTTTTCATAATACTTACATGTTATTGAACTATATCAGTACTGTCTGATTGAAATGTCACTCATTGTTTTAATTTATTTGAAAAGGATTTGTAAACACCTGTTGCTGCACTATCAAATATGAGGGGTCAGGTTACTATTATACCCGGTGGCCATAAATATCTGATATCACATCACCTTTGGAATCAACACCGCTTTATGAAAGTGATGAAACCAACTAAACTAAATGTCATTAATGTCATCACAACTAAAATTTCTATCTGTCAAAAATTATTACAGATTGCAATAAGTATTGAAGTTAGAACATGAGATTTTTATAATCGAGTCGTAGGCTAAACGGCAGAATCTGGGACACATTCCCCTCCTCTTATTTGCATTTTATTACATTTCATACCAATATTTATTATAATTGAAATATGTATAATGCTAACCAACTTTTATAAGTAGCTAATTCCATGGCTACCGGGATCTCAGATGTTTATGGCCACCCGGTAGTAAGTTTTTTTATACAGGGTGTTTCGTAATGTATGGAGGAGACTGAAAGGGTAGCTAGAGGGGACCAAAATAAAGTTATTTGCTTAATAAACTTGGCCAAAACCCAATAACATAAAAATAACAGCAGTTTAAAGTTTTTGTAAATTAATATCCACTTATTGAATACCGCTGGTATTAATGAGGAAAAATTAGAAAGAATATCATTGTTGTTATTTTCCGTAGAAACATATCTCTTGCAACACCTGATAATTTGCTGTTAAGGTAGTTTCATTATAAATTATACAGAAAAAACAGTAAAAATAAGATAAAAAACTAATAAAAAAATTTATAATAATAATAAATCGCCTTTATTGATAATTTAAAAAACACAATATCAATTTTTTGCCCCTTTGGAAATTCAACACAGCTACCAAATATAGCTCTTCCATCTAACCCCGTAGAAGAAAAACTTAAACTTAATCTTAACCTAATATACCGCACATGAGACCATATGTAAAAAAAAAATCTGGTGTGATACACTCACACAACTTCCTTTTACAG
Source organism: Agriotes lineatus (assembly GCA_940337035.1). Lineage (NCBI taxonomy): Eukaryota > Metazoa > Arthropoda > Insecta > Coleoptera > Elateridae > Agriotes > Agriotes lineatus. The sequence goes on along the minus strand of CALNHX010003461.1, from coordinate 52,532 downwards.
TGATCTTATAATTAGTCAAAAATTTCATTTTTAATTTTTAACCATTTGTTAAAAATTTTCAAAAATTACAAATTCTACAAAAACGGTACAAAATCGAGTGTTAGTTGAAGAGACAAATTTTCTCTAGAATTTTAAGGTGAATTCAAAAATGTAATAATATACCGGGTGTTTTATTTAAAATAGGAGTTAATAAAAAAAATAGAAAAAAAAAACAAAAGAAACCCACTTTAGAAGTATTCAACTGGAAAATCACCTATCTCACATCAATACACATTAAAAATGTAAGAAAAATGTAAAATTTAAAAAAAATCGTTAGAGCCGTTTTTGAAAAAATCGAAAAAAACTGAAAAATCACAAGAGTAAACACCTACTTCCGGTTATGCGATTTTCTTCAAAAGCTTGGTGTCTCATCTACATAGTACACAAAACTTATATATGAAGTTTCAATGCCATACCTCTTTTCGTTTTTGAGATATTCTGTTCACAGACACACACACAGACAGACAGACACACAGACAGACAGACCAATGAAAAAAAAATATGTTTTTTGGGATCAGGGGACTCTAAAACGTGAAGATCTGTTGAAAACTCAATTTCGAATTTTTGGGGTGAATCCAATACTTCCTTTATAGTAGTAAAAGGAAGTAAAATGTAGATTTTAATTTTTAAAAAAAGGTTGAAAAAATATATATATAAGTTTACATACAACATTAGGTACTACGAGAGAGCATGGAACGTACAGTTTAAAAGTAATTTCTTAAGCTGGCACCAAAACCCGGCTGTGTTAAAGTTTTAATATCCAGGGGCGAAGCATTGTAGATTTTTGCAATGGAGTAGGAGAAGAACCGTTTAGCTTGCTCACTGGACAACAATGGTATACTCAATTTACCCCTGAATCTTACATTTAAGTTATGTACATCAGTGCAATATGTAATTGTATTGTAGAGATAAGGTGGACATTTTGCGATTATAATTTTGTGGCAGAGACAAGAGGAGTGCAAAAAACAGTACTCATATCAAGCCAACTCACTTCCTTTAGTTTATGTGATATGCTTTCATACTTTCTTATCCCAAATATAAACTGTAAACAAGAATTTTGCAGCTTTTGTATTCTGGATTTATCTTTATAATCTAAGCAAGGACCATAAATCACAGAAATCGAATTTCGACAAAACTAGGCTATTTGCATAGCATAACTTTAATTTGTTTATTTAGAACATGTCGATTTTGAAAAATAAGCCGAAGGTTACAGTATGCACTCTGAGCACCTAGACACAGCTGTTTAAAACACAAGCCGCTGTCAAGTGTTAAACCTAGATTTTTAGCAGAATCAACTAATGGTAGAGTTTTATTTTGTACCCTAATATTTATCTACAATTTCGTCGGGCTTGAAAGATTTATAAATTTACGAGTCATCTGCATACAAATGGGATGTACTTGATTGCAATACTGAGGTGAATAATGAAGTATAAATTGTGAAAAAAAGTGGTCCCAGAATAGACCCCTGCAGTACTCCAGAAGAAATTTTATAAAATTTAGATTGCTTATCATTATGACTGCGATCTGATAGATAAGCTGCCAACAAAGTAACAGCCTGTTTACTTAAGCCAATAGTTATAATGAAAAATGGAAAGTATTACATCGTGGTTGATAGTGTCAAAAGCCTTGGAATAATGAAGTAGAACAAGCACTGTTAGCTTACCTTCATCAGTAGCTAGAATTATACCGTTAGTTATATTTAGTAATGACGTACTGCAAGTATATCCTTTCCGAAAACCTTGACTGTGCATCAGGCAATACCTTAAACCGGTCAATATATTGTCGTCGCTGTCGCTCCATTATTTTTCTATTACTTTTGACAAAATGGGAAGAATACTTATTGGCCTTAACTCTTTAACTTTTCGGCGGGCGCGCTGTTGTAAAAAGTACAACAGTCGACATCCGGTCAGTACAGCCTCTGAAATTAATTTCGACGTATTTCTTATCAATATAGGCTGACGGATGCACAAGTTGCGTATTTCACTGTGAACAGATTGGTTATTTGAATTAGTGCAAACGACTTGTGTTCATAATACAATGCAACAACTATAATATGACCAAAAATTGTTTTCATCTAGTATGGCCATGGAATACTTCCTAATTTATGAATGCAACTATAACTCACAAAGCAAATCTCAAATTTTTACATCAAGTATAAACGTAGTTACATTCATATAAGCCATTCACGACCTTTTTGGGACAGAGTTGGCTATGATTTTTTCTTTTCATGTTGGACTAACTGATTCGATGATGTAGCGGATGCAACTTTTTTCTTCTGTCAGTGTCTGTTCGACATATTATTGCCACCACATTGCCAGATTTATTATTTTAATATTTGTAAGAAAATAAATGATTTATCAAATGTGTAAAAATAATTTTAATTTCCGCCAAAGGAAAAGTCAAAATGCCCAAAATAATTTTGTTACAACAAAAAATTTCCATTAAACGATGCTACTTCCAAATTAAAAAGGACAGACCAAATTTAAAAGAACGCGAGTCGATGTGGAGACTAAAGAATATCCGGCAACAATGTACCTATTCAGAAAATATAACCTTAAACTGAAAACAACCTAACCTAACACAAAAGTTGTCAATTTCCATGAGGGAGTTTAGTTGCAACAGAGGTTCTGCCAACAAAATTACTAGATGGTCATAGCCCCACCTGACCCGAAAAGATCGTGAACGGCTTATACATTAGGAACTATTCCATGGCCATACTATATCAAAATAATTTTTGATCGTAGGTACTTTATTTTTAGTAAATAAACTTTAGAATATTTTGTCATACACAATAAAATTGCATAAATTTGGAAAATAACTAGTAATACCCCCCCGAATACTGTAGCGCCCGAATACTGTAGCGAAAAAAAGGAGTATTACAGTCGTAATTAGTAATGTCAAATTATCCTTAATATAATAATTAGAAATATGCCTTACAACGTTAGGATTTTTCCTTTTTCTTTGCCGGAAGATTAAACTCAGTTGGTGATGTGATTTTGGGTAAAGGTTTGACATAAGCTTGTTTCCAACACTTAGGAAATACGGAATTGGTTAGACAATAATTCATTAAATGAGTAATTATAGGAAGCAAAAACGGAATACAAAATTTAATAATGGAAATAGTCAAACCAATCTTGATTGATGAAATTATTTTCAACACTTCAATTTCGTCCGTAGGCATAAAGTTGAAGACTTCTGAGGTATATGCTTTTGTTATATTTAAATAAAAATTTATTACCTTACCATCAATGCTTACCTTAGGTATGTTATTAATAAAAAAAAATCATTTAGTTGGCCACAATCGGATAGATGAGGGGGAAATTCGCGTTTATGCTGTTTATTAGAAATATTCATATTTTGAAAGTCACTCCAGAGTGAAGCAGAATTAGCTCTAAATTTGTAATTATAATATGCCTTCTTTTCTCGTTTTATTTCGTTGTTCGTATGATTTCTAAGTTGTTTGTAACATGATGTGGGTCGGTAAATACCCAGTGGGTAGGGTATTTATAAATGGGTATTTACCTGGGTATTTACCTATACCTCGGATAAATACCTAAAAACTGGGTATTTATCAAATTTATAATATTTAGAAAGCTAAGCTAACTTTTACTCACATCATAATGTTATCTTAATAAGTAATAGATATTAACGACACGAGTTTGATTGCCAAAAACGAGGCGGTGAGCCGAGTTTGGCGGCAATCAAACGAGTCTCGTTATGTGCCATAAGCAAACGTGTATTGTTCAATATTTTATCTTCATCAATAAATGCTGGTTCAATGTATTTCTTTATACAAAAAGAGTGCGGTAATATTCATTACCGCACTGAGTGCTGTAATATCTATCTATTACCGCACTGAGTGCGTTAATATCCATTACCGCACTCAGTGAGGTAATGAAGCTCTTAACGATACTAAAATTGATTTGGTTAAGAGTCTATAACAACACTGATGAAGATAAACTACATATAAATGCACTGGCTGCCAAAATTTATGGAAATAAACAGTAGACGCAATAAATTGCGTCTGTTAGAGTCTACAAAAACACATTGTGATTGCTCTGACTCCGGAGATAGGGATAATTGAAATTGTTTGTACATTATTTTCTGACTGGTTTCCATTTTTGAAAAATGAACATAACATTAACTTGATGAAATCGTAACAAAGTAAAGAATATCACAAAATAATATAAACAACGCTGTATACCGATGGGACCATAAGTATGCAACAGCAATGAGATAGCATGAACAAAAGCACATAATACTTGAGTAAGAAAGAGATAACAGTACAAAAAAGTTATTTTAGTAGGCATATTTTGTTGACAAATGCCATAATTAAAATCAGCGTCAAGTCTACTCAAATATTTGTTTTTCTACGGTCACCTCTAAAACTGACTATTAAGCGCTCACTGTCAATGCGAAAAGTTAGCGATTCACACATTTTTTCCCTAGTAACCATTTTAGCATCGCAACCACGTAAACAATGTCTTAATGAAATAATCGCGTCACTTCATTTTACTTTACGCATCGCCATGGCTAACCTGATTATTAATTTAATTCGTCATTTTTCTGGAACTGGCTAAAATTATTGACAATTGCATCACGGTGCGTCCATCATCACGCAACAGATTTATTGAGTTTGTGAGTTTTTGTGAAGTTGAAGATGGAATCTGAAGGTAATTGCACCCCGCCTGAAGTATTTGAAGCCACCCAGACAGCAACCAACGAGTGTTGTTGCCGGCCAAATCGCGCGGCCTTTATGAACGGCGGTACAACGACTTCATCAAATGGTGTGTATCGAAATTTCAATTATTTAACAATTTTTTTATTTATTTAGGACCGTAGAAAAAATTTTGTATGTATTTCGAGTGTAAAGAGCCATTTTGGTATTCGGGTGCTTTTTCGCGCCTCGCTGCCGCTCGGCACGAAACTCGCATCCTCATACCAAAATGGCTCTCTTTACACACTAAATACATAAATATCTATTCTATGTTCATCTCTTTCTTATTCAATCATTGAATTCTGTTTTTTATTCATGCTATCTCATTGGTGTTATATACAGGTTGCCTAAATTGTACAGAACATGGCAATTCCACGAGTTGGAAAAGGTTCATAAAGTCATATAAGTAACCGAAATAAAAAAATACAATAATAACCTTGGTAGCTAGGCAACAAGTAGGTACAATAGCTACTTGTTACCTAGCTACCAAAGTATTTATTGCATTTTCCATTGCAGTTACTCTTAATGGCAAATAGTAGTTAAACCATTTCCAACTTATGGAATTGCCATGTTCCGTACACTTTTAGGCAACCTGTGGCCTCATCGGTATTGCAGGCAGTAAATGTTGTCAGTTCAGCTATTTTCTTAATTTTTTTTATCAAATTCGAATAGAGCACCTTCACTTACCAATCTATTATACTGATTAGATTAGCTTTATATTTGCAAATGAGCCTATAAATACCCGCTTAAATACCCATTTTGGGTATTTACCCGGGTAAATACCCCGGGCATTTACCCCTAAAAATAAATACCCGGGTAATTTACATCACTACTTATTACGTTTACTTATCATATTTTTAATATTATCTGTAAACCAAGGAGCGTGAGGTTTGGTAAATCTGGAAGCAATAATTGGTGCATCGATATTAAGAAGCGTATTTAGGCTGTCAACAAAAAACTTAACTTTACCATCTATATCATTAATGATTTAAAACTTGTTAGGTAATTTCAGCAGTCAATTAATTTTGTAGAAATGAAAATTTACAATTTCCCAAACAATATATATTCAGTAGTTATATCCCTATTGCATTCTGTATATTCGAGTATTTCTTGAGAACGCGAAGCCGGGTATTGCACTAGTGCAAAATATTCGCTGTATTCGATTCTGATTGGTTCAAATTTTGAAAATTGATTGATGGGATTGGTTTATATTATCTGAGGGGAATAGTCAGCTTTATTTAAGCCTTCTTCAGTGTTCACATTGTGAGTTTAAATTTTGAAATTATTTAATTGTCAATACATATCCAGTTTCTTACACGTGCATAAAATATTGAATTTGTTTAAATGATAATTAGGCTACTGCAAAGTGACGAAATTATGACCGTGAAGATGTGGTGTGCTAAATTCCACCACCAACACATTACTGAATAAAATAAAATTAAAAAAATTTCTGAACAATATATATAAATGTAAGATATAAATTTAAACTTCAAATAACTAACTAATAGCAAATGATTTATATAAATGTTTCCTAAATGATTAAAATTAAATGATTTCGAAATGTAAACTCACAATGTGAACACTGAAGAAGGCTTAAAAAAGCTGAATATATATTGTTTGGAAAATTGTAAATTTTCATTTCTACAAAACTAATAGATTACTGAAATTACCTAACAAGTTTTAAATCATTAATAATCCAGTCATAAACAAAAACTACAAAAATATATCATTAATGTTATAAACGTTATTCCACATTATTTATCGTAAATCTGCATCGAATTGAGAATAATCTTTTAAAATCTCTAGATGTGCGTATAATTGATTCAGAAACTACATGAGGCACATTTATTGAGCAATATATTAAGTGATGATCAAATATTTCATGCATACTTACGACACCAATGTTGGAAACAAACTTCCTGTTTGAAACCATTATTAAGTCAATTAGGGAAAACGATAATTGTGTAATGCAGGTAGGTTTGCTAATTATCTGTTTTAAACCAAGGCTCTGGAGAAAACCAACCATATGCAAAATAGAACAGCTTTCCGTATCTGCCATGTCGATATTGGTGTCACCAAAGAAAAACTTAGCTTCCAATGTGTTTACAAATTCCATATAAAATCTTCTGTGCGGGTTGTACTCAACTCCAAATGCATATTTACATTTTTGAAATGTCATTTGTATCTAAAGTTGTTCAATACTTAATATAATAAAAAGCCACACCGCCTCCACGTGTTACTCTATCTCTATATACAACATCATAACATATCGGTCGAAATATCTGTGGTTAACCAAGTTTTGGCACAAGCGACCAAATCGTATTGGCAAGACAACACGTGCTGCTTAAAGTTGTTGAAAGTATCTAAGATAGAACGTACATTTAGGTGGGCGCATTTTAAAGTTTTTAACATTAGCAGCTACTGGAGTTGACTACATTAGTATCTTCAGTGCCGTGCCATTCCCAACAATACAAAATTAATTAATGAAATAAAATCATGCCACATTACAAACAAAAACAAGAACTTTACTAACATTTTTCTCTTTTACAAAACCAAATAATTATCTGTCTAACACAATAAAAAGTTGAACAATATTAATTATTATTTACAAAAAACAAAAACAATAGACTAGATATAAAATATTTGGAGAATTGTACTCGCCAAATATGTAACATTCAATTGCAAAGGGAAACAGTCACATATTTCCAAATCACTTTTTAACTGAGTTTGTATGTGCGTTGAAATTGTCAAGTTAATGCGAACAAGCTTTCATTTCGTGGTTGAACAGCGGTGGGCACTGGGCGACAGGCGCCATGTTGCCCGCGAGCATATGGTTGGGAACCCCTGGTATAAAATATAATTCAAAATAACAAAGACCGTACAGTTCGAAGACTTCTGAATTCCAATTTCCAAATATTCGCGTAGCTAAACTATTCTTTCACCGCTCTTTCAACAACAACCACCAATCGAACGGTATTGAACAAACGTGGTTCTAAATTCAAAATTGAACCAGCTTTTGCGTTAAAAGAATGTTTATATTATATCTTCATGAAAATACAAAGTACACTTACGTCAAAATATGTTTTGAAAAAGTAGCAGTAATCTGTCTTTTGTCATTGTTTTGCTACTGCTTCGAGAGATAATTCATTTTGCAGAAAATGAGCTTTTAAACTTAGAAATTCTTTTTTCATTTCCCCGATTTTGTAGTACCTTTTCTTGTCGAAATAGCATTGCGTAAACTATGAACTATGTTACACAGCATTTTGTCGAAAGATGAAATATTTTAAGATTAAAGTTTAAGCTAATGGTACCTATTTTTATTATTTCAAAGTTAGTTGAGATGATAAAAGTATTAGCATTGTTATCCTGTTATGAAAAAATCATAATTCTTTGCTACCCTTCTAGGTTTTTAGATTCAGCAGCATTTTATCACGACGATCAGCTCGAAGGTTTAGTTCGAGTGACTCGAATGATGTTGCACTACAAATACCCCAGATACTTAGAAGACGGCGCCTTAGCCTTTAGCTCAGTTCCACCTACAATCTACAGCAGTGTTGCAAGTCCACTGGGAGTAGTACAGCATCTCTGTAGGCAGTTGGGGCTTCCCCTGGCGTGTGTTCGGCCTGTTCCCGTAAACACCCATTTCGGTAAATACCTAATGAGGTTCTAATGGTAGTTGGTAACAGCTTAATCTGTCTCTGTAGGTTCGCAGCATACAATGGACGTTGCTTCTCTTCAGAGAATGTTATCAGAAGACGTTAATGCAGGACGAACGCCCTTAATTGTGATAGCTGATGCAGGCACGCCCATAGCAGGCCACGTCGATAACTTACTTAGGCTGCAGGAGTTGTGCAAGGCCAACGATGTTTGGCTGCATCTGAGGGGGCATTCCCTGGCCGCCCTTGCTCTGCCACTTAATCAGCACAATGGACATGTGAGGAGTCTTTTAAAGCTATGTCTTCAAGCCATCTTAGAATACATTTTTTATTTAATTATTATTTGATAAATATGTAGAGTGCCCCAATTTATAAATCGGGATTTTGAATAACCGACATTCAAATCACATTTAGTAATAATAACTGCTAGAATACCATAAATTTAGAGACGGAAAATTAGTTAAATTAAAAAATAATTTATAGGTAACGCATATTATTTACTTCTTTATAATTTCCCGCTAATATAATTTTTCAGAATCCACCAGTAGCAGACAGCTTTACACTTTCACTAGGTAGTTGGCTAGGTATACCAGGCCTACCAATGGTGGTATCCTTGATTTAAAAATTAAATCATTTTAAATTATAAAAGCATTTTTTTCTTAACACCCAGTAGACACTGTATAGGTTATGGGACACTAGCAAAGAATCAAATTCAAATCAAACTCGCAATCGACAAGTTGGCACCAGTAGAGAAAGCACACTGCCGCTAATCGCAGGCCTCAGTACAGACCACCAGGGCCGGCGAATTGCAGCACTCCCTCTGTGGGTCGCCCTGCAAGCACTTGGAAAGGAAGGGATGCATGCTCGTATCAGGGATGCCTTTCTGTCTAGTGAACGACTGTGGGCGGCAGTCGATGTGTATCGTCATGTCAGGGTATTGGTAAGTGGTATTTGAAAATGTTGTGTTGCTATGGTTATTACTTATTGCTGTGGTTTGTTTAGAGTCAGAAACCTGGTGGCGAAAGTGGGACCTACACAGTTTCTGAATTAATTTCAAAGCCAGTCAACATTCCGGTAAGTAGCCGAGTCTTGAGTTTTTTTTTTGTTATCGTGTAGAAATAGAGACGTGCATAATTAGATGAAATATGCACTCCTCCAAGTACTACTATAATTCAAATTCAAATCAACTTTTCTTCACTACAAACTAAAAAGAAAAGTTATAACGGTAAAGTGGGTGGATAAGGTGTTCGTTAGAAATTACACACACGAGTAACTATACCACTTTTAATATTCTTTATTTAACGCAACGGATTACAGACATAAAATTAAATGTGCGGATTTGCTACTATACTATTACACGTGTGGATCGAATAGGTCTTGTTAATCAGCATACATGTGAGCGTTTGTGGATCTGACACTTGGCTCGTGGAAACACTTAAAGTTAATGTTCCACTAAGTATGAGATTAATATTAACGCATTGAGGAACTGACTCTTTGCGTGTCTGTTTAACCAAAGTGGTTTAACAGGCGAAGACCTGATGTGCAATGATCCCGTTCAACCCCATCGCTCTGGTTTATATACCCATGTTACACAATTTACACAATATACAAAAAGGATTTTTTATTCTAGTCACAACAATGGTACAACACTTTCACTTGGGACGCAACGGTTGGAGGTTTTATGAATTTATGACACCACTTGAAATTCACTAGATTTTTACAGCTGCAGTTTTGTATTGTGACTTCACTTTCGCTTCTGATTTAGAAAAGTGTATTTTAAGAAACCCTTTTAGTTCGAGGGACGTTGAATAATTTCTCTCCGTTGAATTCCGCGCACAAATCACCTTTTTTAACTGCGTGCATCCGTTTGCTAGAAAGTTTTCTAATGGTACTTAAGCTAACTGCTTGCATTTCACAAATATTTATTGCGAACTGGCACTGTTTATTTTATAGGCGAGCTTCCTTTCTTTGGAATTCTTACGCTAACTGTTGACGAGTTATTGCGATTTATGCCTCCACTACAACGGAAACAAAAATTATTTTGATCCAGAACCCATAGATAATTCTTAGTAGGTTATTGTTTATCAAGATTATCGTAGCATTTTTGTGAATAACATGACGTCGGCCTGTGATAAGGGAGTTCTTTAGTCATAATGGCAACGAGCAACTTTGGCGAAAAGTATGCCAACAGAAGTCACCAGTGTTATCACTCTTCTGCAAGAAGACCATTTACAACATCCTGTTGCTGAACAGCGAAGCTAAGTGTGATCCAATCTGTAATTTGGTGGCTGTGGAGGCAACGTCAAAACACTGAGACATCGCCAAATGTCACAGCCAGGTCTACTGCGCTCCACCGAGCTATAGGCTGACAGCTATGAGTTTCCAGCCAAAGTCGTCCACGGATGATACATTACTGGCTGGCACGAATGTAGTTCACCTAAGAGCATATCTCGCATATGAATCCAATTGAGTTGGCAAGGCAATTTAGGGTCTGAGAAAATGCACCATCACAGAAATTCTAGATAGTAACAATAGACGCGCATCCCTTAGAGAAACATTCGAAGACTTATTTGCAGCATGCCTCGTCGCTATACAGCTCTAGGTCAAGCAAGGGGAGGCCTAACCTCTCACTGAACCACCTCTAAGCACAACAAGTTTATTATTAGTTCCCTCATTGTCATTTCTGTTGGGTTCTTTTATTTTTACGACTTTTGTGTGTTTTATTATATGAAAATTTGTTATTATTCGTTTTAGTTATTTTCTTAAAATATTGATTTTCTAAATTTCCCACATAGTCTGAGCGGCGGTGACACTAAGTCTAGTGTGATAAAACTTTTCAATGTCACACATATAATTCGTTAGGTCATTGATGGGGAAACACAAAATGGCAGTGCTGCCACGTGTGGACCGAACGGCACTATAAAAAAATATTAAAAAAAAGTTTTTTTTCAATATCTAGTATCATAAAACTTCAGGATTCTGATTGTTCCTCGAGACAGGGAAGGGGTAGGGCTTTAAGAAAAAACAGTGCTGCCACTCCCCGAGCGAACTCTTATCAGCGGCAGCAGGGAGATAAGTGATCCCTCGGATCCTATTTTCTAGTATCATCGAACTTCATACATATTCAAACGTTATCTGAAAGATCATCAATTTCTGTGTAAGAAAAACCGCTGCTGCCTTTTCCAGAAAGTGAAGAAAATGGCGGCAGCAGCATTTGAAAGTCGCGTTTATCGCAACCGAATTTCGCGTGTCTATTCAGTTTTATCAGCATTAATCCGTTTTTTTGGATTTGTACTAATGAAATACGCTGACATCGTAATTTCCAATAAATTTTCAATGTTGATTGTCTAAACAAATGAAATTCCATTTTTTATGTAATATTTTTCGATTTTCCATATTTTTCATGTTTATTTTTCATAGTTTCTATGCATTTAATTCCAATTGAGAATAAATGAATTCTATTCAATTCAATTCAATTCAATTCATTTTATTTATCATCAACATATCACATGACAAGTCAAACAAATACATCTAGCAATGTGTAATAAAACATGAAACTAATATAACATAACATAACATATATACAATTAAAAGAATAAATATTAAGTACACATAATTATTATAAATAAAGGTTATTTTAGAGATCATGCAGAGGTGAATTTAAAAAGTCTGTAAAGTTGTAGAAACATTTTTCCACAAGGTAGTTTCTCAGCACTATTTTGAATTTGTTCGCTTGAAGGTCTTTTACATGTTGAGGCAACTTGTTGAACATTTTGACACATACATAGTTTGTTCCCAATTGGGCACAGTTAACCCTGTGGTAGGGTATTATCAGATGGTTTTTGTTTCTCGTGTTGTGGTTATGTATGTCGCTAGGTATTTGAAACCGATGCTGGTGTTTGTGGACGTAAACTAAACAAGTAAGTATATACAACGAATACAAAGTAAGTACTTTCTCTTTGATAAATAGTTGTTTACAGCTGCTTCTGTATTCTGCGTTACATAGTATTCGAATGGCTTCTTTTTGTTTCAGAAAGACATCATGTGCTCCAGAAGAACTTCCCCAGATTATGAGCCCATATGAGATGGTACTATGGATGAAAGCAAAATAGGCCTCCCTGGCTGCACAATAACCTGCCACTCGCTGAAGTTTACGAAGGGCGTATATGTAGGAGGATAATTTCTTCGTAATATTTTCAGTGTGAATGTCAAACTTCAGACTGGGATCTAAATAGAGACCTAGCAGTTTAACATATTCGGTTCTCGTTGATGGTTTGGTGTTAAAGTCTTGTAACTGAGTTTTGCTTACATTCAGTTTCATTATGTTCGCACAGAACCATTCTTTGGCTTGCTTGAGACAGTTTTCTGTTTTAGTCTTGAGATGTTCTGTGTTATCACTGGCGTTTATTATAGTCGTGTCATCTGCAAATATGGCTACTTCATCTGCTTCTAAGTGGGTTGGCAGATCGTTGATGTAAATTACGAATAGGGCAGGACCCAAGACAGACCCTTGCGGTATGCCATGTGTTACTGATTTCCAACTGGACTCTTTGTTGTTATACGCTACTTTCTGTTGTCTGTTCTGTAGATAACTTTCAAATATTTTTAGTGGGTGCCCTCTGACACCGTAAGCCTCCAGTTTTTTTAGTAAAATCTCATGATCGATAGTGTCAAAGGCTTTACTTAGGTCACAGCAAGCCACCGTTGCAATTTGTTTGGCGTTAAACGCGTTTGAGAGTTGTTCCACTACATTTATCATTGCTGTTATTGTTGATTTAGAGTCGAGGTACCCATGTTGATTTTTTGATAATGCTCTGAATTTATTCAAGAAGTTTATTAATCGTTTTTTCAGTAGAGATTCAATTATTTTGGATAATATTGGAAGAATGGATATTGGCCTGTAGTTTTTTTTTTATTCGTTGAAATAATACTTGCGATCATTGTTTAAACAAATTTGATTCTATCAATTATTCCAAACTCATTGATTTTTGGGCCGCTTTTTTAGGCCTTTTCGTGTTTTTCACAGCAAGTACGAATCCGTTTCGCATTTTTTTATTCATGCCATTTATTTGTCACGACAGGGATTGTTTGAACAAATTAGAAGTATTTTACTGGGAACAAAGATTTTTGAGCTATTTTTAAGCAGAAATTGTGTCTGCGGCGATTTATTTTACCAACTTACTTTGTAGGACCCCGGCTGTGCTATTCACAAGTGGCACATTCTGCTTGGCTAGAGGGTAGCAAAAGGACCTACAAAGCCCATTCGTCGGTAGTTGGTATGCTTTATGCTCACTTTCGTTTGAGAAGCAGTCAGCAACGGTCGCATCGCTGTCCTTTTTTCTAATCTCAACGTATTTTACTTCTTCAAAAAATGCTTTGTTTCGTTGACGATATACTATCTTTGGCAAGAGATAACAACGACGAAGATGAAAAAGAATTTGAAGCAGAAAGTTTTGATTCTGGCCACGAAAACTAGTGATAAGTTGCTTCGATGCTTTAATTGTTAGCTACTCCTGTAATTTTAACTTTTAACATAATACCAAATTTACTAAATGGGCAAATGGTTTCAATAATAATTCATTGCGAACTTTGCATAATCTTTGTGTTTTTTATAAACCAACATTTGTATGCATAAATCTAGAAAGAAATTAAATTCGTTTTCACAAAACAAGACTATTACTTATTTAAACACGCTTTCATTCTCTTACAGTTGCTGAAATAAATCAACGTCGCAGACTCAATTTCTGCTTAAAAATAGCTCAAACATCTTTATGTTCCAAGTTAAATACTTCTAATTTGTTCAAACAATCCCTGTCCTGATAAATAAATGGCATGTTTCAATAAAACTGCGAAACGGATTCGTACGTGCTGTGAAAAACGCGAAAAGACCTAAAAAAGCGGCCCAAAAATCAACGAATTGGAATAATTGATAGAATCTAATTTAGATAGAACTAATTCATTCTCAATTGGAATCGAAGTCTTGGAAAATATAAAAAAAAAACAAGAGAAATAAGGAAAATTCGAAAAATATCACATAAAAAATACAATTTCATTTGTTTAAACAATCAACGCAATAGAAAATGTATTGCAATTTACAATGTCACGCGTATTTCATTAGTACAAATCGAAAAAGCCGGATTAATGCCGATAAAATCGAATGAACACGCGAAATTCGGTTGCGATAATCGCGACTTTCAAATGCGGCTGCCGCCATTTTCTTCAATTTCTGGAAAAGGCAGCAGTGGTTTTTCTTACACAGAAATTGATAATCTTTCAGATAACGTTTGAATTTGTATGAAGTTCGATGATACTAGAAAATAGGATCTGAGAAACAATCAGAATCCTGAAGTTTTATGATACTAGATATTAAAAAAAAATAATTTATAATTTTTTTATAGTGCCGTTCGGTCCACACGTGGCAGCACTGCCATTTTGTGTTTCCCCATCAATGACCTAACGAATTATATATATGACATTGAAAAGTTTTATCACACTAGACGGTGAAAGTACAAACAATGCTTGAGGGTACATAACCAGGTGTGAAACACTGAAAGGAGTCACGGATAGAACATAATGCAAACAAACAGAAGGAAGAATAAGAGACTAAGAAGCAAATATGTATATTTGTTTAATAGGTGGGAATCTTAGTTAATAGAGTTTCAAAGAAGTTGTAATGGTGCTTTTAAACAGCCCTAACGGTGGGCACCATAACTGTAATGCGGTGTTTAACTTAGACCTATACTCTACTGTACCATCAACCTATATTGCCCTGGATTCGCCAGATCAATTAGTCGGAGAGGTATAAGACTCTATTAACATTGTCAGTGCGGCTAATTGGAAGCTAATATTGTTTGGAGTTGCTCGTTGTCACCTGGAATGCTGAGGTGACGCATGCAAACACTGCCAGCATTAAAAACCCAACAGTTTACATAAAAAGGTATATAATCTGTAAGAAAAACACAAAATACAAGAGAATACATATACGTAAAATAATAAGAACAAACGACGTCCAAACATACAGTGCATTATTGCATAAAAATACATGTAAAATACACAATAAAAAGGATGTATGCTACATGCATGAAAACCCCTTAAATAGTGCGCTAATGTTCAACTGTGTACGCGAAATGTATTTAAATTCCACGCACAAATGAACTGGGCGAAGTTGTCTATTCTTGAAATGCGCTTGTTGTTGTGGAATTCAGCTGATGCATACGTTGAATGCGGGCGACGAATGCGTGACTCAGGGAGGCGCCAAGTTGTGCGTTCAATGCAAGCAAACGCCCTGCTTCAGCGGATGACAGAATAACTTCGTACTGGCTTGCAGATAAACCCCCGTTACCTTCGGTACGCAATCATTCATCAAAGCAATTGCCAAAGATGTTGCAATCGCTTCATATTTCGTATCACAATTTCAAATAGGAACTAATCCTGCATTCGGTTGCTTCCGAGGGTGATGCTTCTGCGGCGTTGACACAACGGCTTCCTTCTGGCAGCAGCAGCAGCTTTTGGTGGTGCGGCCCAAGTATTTGATGCCTTCGTAGTCGGTGGTCCCACTTGGGAAACTCTTTGTGTCGGTGGTGATGATTGTAGGCTAATACTTCACAATTCTGGTCACTTCTGGCGCCGTTAATAGCATGCTTCGTACCTTGGTTAATTGGCACGCACATGCATGAGTCGCTTATCTGCTTGCGACTAAACTTATACTGCGTAACCGCTTATACATACTAGACATATAAAGAATACGATTAAGCTTTATTGCTAGCAGAATATAATAAAAAGATATGAAATGCATATATTCAGGTGGCATGAATGGGTCCGTTACAAAGTAACAAAATACCAAGAACTCTGCAAAAGTTGATGCCAGAAAAACCAAAAAAAAAAAAGCCTAGCAGGAAGGCTTGTAGAAAATAAAATATGCGGAAAAAAAAAGAACTAAAAAGCAGTATATATGGAGAATATATTGGAAACATTAGAAAAGTGCAAACAAGAAATAAAAGAAGATGGCAAGAAAAATGTAGACTTTGTGAAGAACAAGAAATGAAAGACAAAAACTAGAAACTGAAAGCAATAGTAGAAAAATTAGAAGAAAAATTTGAAGACCAAAAGAGACAGAAGAAGAGAATAAATATTGTAATCAGAGAACTACAGATTCAAAACTACAACCTAAAAGAAAATGTTGGGAAAACCATACAGTCAAATTTAGGAATAGAGCCAACAATCAAGGAAGTAGGGAAAGTGAAGGCAAACAAAATTACTGCGGCAAAAATAGAAAAGTGGTAAAACAAGTTTAAAATCATGAAAAGAAAATCCACCTTAAGGGCAAAAGAGGGTCTCTTTGGTTACCTTTGTTCGATTTGATTTCTCCTGTTTAGTCTGTGGAAGATGACACCTAACTCGCCCTCCATCTCTTAGGAGGCTTTCCAGTCGGTCTTCTGGGTGAATTTTCATTTCTACTAATTGTAGCTCTTCTATCTGCCATCATCCTGTCTACATGTGCATGCCACTGTCTTTTATTTTCTCTGCAACATTTGACTAAATCTTAGACTTTGCAGGTGTTTCTTATAGAGCTGTTCGTCTGTCTATCTTTTAGTGTTACTTCTGTTATTGATCTCAGTGTCTTCACTTCTACCTTTTGATTTTGAAGTTCAACGGAAGAATCATTAATAAATTTGCATGGGAGAGGTAGTGTTTTTCTATTGTCTAAACCTTCATATTACACCCATTGAGAGAAATGTCTGATTATCAGTATTGATATCTGTAATAAGTTATATCAGTTGATTAGGTGTATTATTGCGCTTTGGTAGAGTAAGTGTGTCTTTTAATTGGATTTTATCGAAAGTTTTGCTTAGGTCGACAAAGCACAAAAATGCAGGGCAGTTGAATTCAATTGTTTTTTTTTTATAGTTTGTCGCACTACAAAAATCGTATTTATAGTACTTTTATTTTTTCGAAATCCTTGTCCCCTTACTACCTAGCTAACACTTTTAAGTGCTGTTGTTTTTCATTTTTTAATTGTCTCCTGTAGGTGGCTCGACCTGCTTCAACCTGTTCCCTGTCGTAGTTTACAATAACACAACTACCTATCGAGAGATCCAAAAAAAACTGTTCTTCAGCGGGCTGTGGAAATTCAACGTATGAATAATATGTTTTTGACACAAAATGACGCAAATCCTAACCTGCTAATCTCGAATTTGACATAGACTTACAGTGCCACCAACATATTATTTCTACGTTGAATTTCCACAGCCCGCTGAGGAACAGTTTTTTTTGGATCTCTCGATACTAACAAATATGATACAACACAATGCAATATCATGTAAATATTATATGTGGATATATCAGCTTAAAGCTGCCTTTGTACTACCAATAATAATAATAATAATATTTCTACTTGTTCATTTACAATTAATAGTCTGAAAAATATTCTGTCTATCTTTGTAATATTTTTTTAGTTTCTTCTATTGGGTCACCCTATTTTTCTTGGCAGTATGTTGTTTTCGATTGTAATTTCTTCTTTGTATCGACAATCAGTAGATAAAGCAATCTTGTTGCTTTTCTGTTATAACTGTCCTCTATTTCTTGTTTTTTCTTCTTATACACAGCTCTTTTCTTTTCTACAGTTTCTTTAGTTTTTTTTATATATTTTTCTGCATTGTTTTTTGTTTCTATGTAATAGATTTCAAGCTTTCTTCATCCAACCAGTCGTTTTTCTTTATTACCTGTGGTTCTTTGTGTACTACTGTTATTTTGCTGCTTCTTTTAAAATTTCTGTGATTTGTTTTCATCTCGTATCTATTTAAATTTTTGTTGTTTCTTTTTATTTTGTTTTGCTTAGCTGCTCTTTTATTTTCCTAATGTATTTTTTCCATATATCTTGTTTCTGTTATTTATTGTATTTGTATTGTGTGTGGAATTTCTTCTTGTAGCTATATTTTCACTATATGGTATAAATCCATTCTGCTCCTCTACTTGTTGTAACATTCCTGATTTTGTTCACATGTTTTCCACTAGTATATGATCCTTCTGTTGGAAGTATGTACTGTATATCCTCATCCTGTTCCCAGTTGCAGAATCTATTAATATCTACTCTCTGTTATTATTTGTGCACTCATGTTTACTGTTTTTACCAATCAGTGGTGTGTACCACCTACTTTCCTTTCCAATCCTAGTGTTTGCATCTTCTAAAATTATTTTTATATTATACTTAGGGATTTTATTTAGCTCTCTTTTAATTTTTTCATAATATACACTTTTCAGTTTCTTGTTTTTCTTCTCCTGGGGCATGAATATTGAACAGACTTAATTTTCATTGTTTTCTTTTTATCCTTAACACATTTGCTCATTGATGGTTCTGATTTCATGGTTGTTGGCAATAAATCCTGTACCTTATAATCGTCTATTGCTCCCATCATTGAAAAATGTGTCTCTCCCAAATCCTGTATCCATTCGCCTCATTGTTACTCGTAAACAAAATGAAAGGTGGGAAATAGACGCCCACGGATTTTTAATAGAATAACTGGAAATCCGAAGTAAGAGAGCAGTTGCTTCATTTTGGTGCTAGCTGTGAGACGTCCCAGCCTGGATGTCCTCGGAACTACCTTTGTGATGGTCTACTTATATCTGCCGAGACATCTTAGAAACATATTACACATATAAATAAACAAACACTTGCAAGTAACACAAATAAAAGGCAATAAAGGTTAGAATAAAATTGAATCCATTAGCATTAAATAAGCGTGTAAATATTTGACATTGAATAGAACGAAGGGGTTAGTACTCTTAATTAAGTAATTATTAAACTAATTATAAAACAAAGGGGTTCACCTGCCACATCTAACATAGCAGCTGAGTTTTTCCCAGTTCTTATGAACAAAACTGAACAATATAGACTAAAAATAACATGAATTTAGGTCACGTGCACAGTCTATAAATAGCCGGGGCAACAATCAAAATGAATCACTAAATGTTTGTCAGGGCATATCACTGTGTAAATTAAATCATAAAATAAAACCTAAGTCACCACACCTGTTTTTAGTGCCCAGGCGATGCGTTTTATTAAAGTACAATGCAACTGGGATGTCCCATAGTGAACAGTAACCAGTAGATGAGAGCGTCTCTTCAAATATGAATCACAATTCACTTGGGATGCAATGCAACGAAGGGGACGAATACTTGTTGATGGACGTAGTGTACACGTCCTCACAATGGCGAGTATCGAAGAGGTACCTTTAATGACTAGTGCCATCCTTCTAATAATTGAGTACGAAGAACCTTTCATGTAGAAATCCGCCAGTGGCTAAGGTGCTTCAGTACGACGATGAAAGGCCTATTAGCTCTAAACATTGCACATGGCACCACTTTATGGGAAATCCACCCCCAAGACAAAAAACACAAAACTACATTTATGACCTGTTGATTATAGCTTCAGCCGACTAATCATGCCACAAGATGCGGCCAAAAAAGGAAGGGGACGCAAGTCCGCGTCACTTATGTACTCTGTCTTACACATGTGGTAATCTCATTATTGCACAACCTTGCATCTAAAAAGCATATGTGCTAAGTTGTACGTAGACAAGAATCCCCTCCTAGAAGTGGACAAGACCACGTCAGTCATGACGTAATCCGCGCAGCAAGCACACTTTGAACAAAGGAATGCTGAGTCCCTGTAGAAGTGAACAACTAAAGCACGAAATGGTAGAAATTAGGAATCGTTACAGGGTAATCGAACAGAGCTTATTTTGAAAGAGAACTGCAATTTTTTTTAATACAAGTGCAACATATGTCACTAGTTATTTGAATTCGCATGAAATTTTGGCCAAAATGGGCGGGGCAACGTTGATATTTGAAGGGGCAACGTTGATATTTGAAATGGAAAATGCGTTGTATTTGATGTTGTCCAAATAACTTTATGTTTGCCTTTTCGGTTTTTTAACTTTTATTACTTTCAAACGATTTTTTACCTGTGGTGCTATACATTTTTTTGCTGTTTTCGTCGCTGTATATCCATCATTCTCTTTCTTTAGTACTACCTGCTTTTTTACTTATTATTGCCCTTCATACTTAGCTCAAGGTTTCCTGTTTTTTTCATTTCTGATGTATTTGCTGCTATTAACCAGCTTGAGCTATTTTTATTGCTTATTTATTTTTCTACTCGATATGACACAGGTAGGTTTTCCGTGACTTCTTTTATCATTGTTTCTAGTGATGCAACCTAAAAAAAAACCGTTCGTTTTTTTAAAAAAAAACCTGTTTTTTTTGTAGAAAAAACCAAGCGGTCTGGTTTTTTATTTAAATGCGTTTTTTTTCAGAATTAAAGTGTAGTGATTAACAAGTAATTTGTTTGGAAAAACAAAAAACAGATATTTTTAAATAAAAATAATACATTTCGTAGGTAAAGTGAATTATAGAATTTATAATAACAAAAAAAAGCAAATATTTCTAAAGAAAAATAGAAACATAGCCAAAGTGGATATACAGGGTGTTAGGGAAGTCGACTGAAAAATTTCTAGGGGTGAATCCTTGGCCCAAAATATGATGATTTAACTCAACTTACCTATATACAAAGTTGCTTAGTTTAGCCGCTAGAGAGCTTTAAAGATGATTAGCTTTTTTAAATTTTTTCAAATAAGTCGAAACATCGTTGATGAATTTTATTCATTTTTTGGCCATGCGTTTTTACCAGTAAACTTAAGCATTTTGTGGCATAAACCCTAATTTCAAAAATTACAGGGTGTTTAAAAACTTTGTCACAATTAATTATCCATCTAATGTTTTTTTATGGATAGCTACTTTGATTTATAAGCTATTTCCTCTCTTTAAAAAAATTAGTTGGGTAAACGGTTTAGCCACAAAAAATATTTTCTAAATCCCTACAAGGCTGAATCAGTAATTTTAACTTAACACTAGGCTTTTGTAGAGATTTAGAAAATATTTTTTTGTGGTTAAACCGTTTACCCAACTAAAATTTTTTTAAGAGAGTGAATAGCTTCTAAATTAAAGTAACTGTCCAGAAAAAAAATTGGTAGTGATTATACAGGGGGTTAAAACATTTAAAAAAGCTAGTCGCTTTAAATAATTGGGGACCTGCGTTTGAAGGAATAATGGGTAATAATGTGGTTGTCTAATGCGTGATGCTCACCACATCACCACGTGTCATGAATTTGACACGCGACAGCCGGGTGTGAGAGCGAGAATATGGAAGCTCTGACCTTCCGCCTTGCAGGCCAAGCTCCTTCATGGGGTGTCTCACCATTATTATTATTAATAATTTTTAAAGCCCTCTAGCGGCTAAGCTAAGCAACTTTGTATATAGGTAAGTTGAGTTAAATCATTATATTTTGGGACAAGGATTCACCCCTAGAAATTTTTTCGTCGACTTCCCTAACGCCCTGTAGAAATTATAATAATGCAGAAATTACTCTCTAACAGACATGGCTGACTCCTCAACTGACTCGGAGTCAGTATCCATGCAGTTTACGTCGCCCATGTCACTGTCTGATGAATCGCTAACGTAACTTGATTCGTCGATCAGGTCGACAGTTTCAGAGCTGGGTCCAGCTTAAAGCAACTTCCAATAGGGGTGGGTACCTACCAAAACATGCCGCCAATTACAAAAATGAATAAAAAACAAAAAAAAACGTTTTTTTCTGTTTTTTTTTCTAGGTTTTTTATTCGATTTAAAAAAAACGCGTTTTTTTACATCACTAATTGTTTCACTAATTTGTTTGAAAGATGCTTCTTTTTGTATAGCTCTTTTAACGCCTTCATGTCATGAGATCCCCTTCTGCTTTCTACTTCTATTAATCTCACTGTACACTTTAAATTGAATTTCATTCTTGAAATAAACATAGTACTCGTTCCGTTGCGTCACTGAAAATACAAAAAAAAGTTGTAGAATTTGGATTTGGACATAGAAATACGAGATGCTGTACATTTCTTCTAATTTAAACAAATCTATCTTTTACTGTTTATAATACTCCACTTGTCAGGCACTAATTTTTTTATTTTAATAGATATTGTTTGAAACAACTGCCAGTTGTGTAGTCTTCCAATTTATTCCTGATCTGAAGGAGACCGATACGTTAACAAAGGTGCCATCTTATTACGATAAACTGAACTCTTGGCTGGGACAAATACTGCAGTTAGATGCGCCACAGGTATGCGTATAATAATCACTCGTCCGACCATTGCCTGTAATTATTATTCTTCATAGGTGGTGATAGACATATGTGATTTGGAAAATATAGGTGTCGTTCTAAGGTATTGCCCCTTTGAAAATGCTACAGGTCAACAACCAACTGCCGAGGACATTCAGACATTCGTACAGTGTCTCGAGCAGCAATTAGTTATACTGCGTGCTACCGTTCAGCAGAAGGAAACTTTCACAAAGTTAGTCGAAGTGTCCCCAGTACTTAAACTCGTCGAGCTACCAGACTGGGCTGGTATGTTTGTCTGTTTTTTATGTATGTAGAAATATGGCATTAACACGTCGCTTTTCAGGACTGGGCGGAGTCCGGTACGCTCCTGAAGGCTGGGAACAGCTTCTGACAGATCAAGCTAAGGAGGAATTGAATAATTTAAATATAGCCTTGGTAGATGCACTCCGAACCACAGACTCTGCCTTTTCATTAGGCGAAGGTGTCGATGGTTTGATGTGTGTTAGGTTTGGCATGCTCACTGCACAGTCAGACGTGGAGGAACTCCTTAATCTCGTCGTCCGAGTAGGCCAGTCTGTCGAGGAAAATTCCAGGGTTCTAGACTCCATGAGCGAGATTGTTAAGAAAGGTAAGGTTAATGGTAGTGTTTTTCCTATCGTGTAATTGTTACTATAATATAAATGGAAAACAGTGATCTCAGTTAAATTTAATTTGCCTCACACTTTAAAATATGACTAAGGGGTTAAATTTATTTAGACAATCCTAGAAAGTATAAAAAATATTTGTAGGGCATATTTTCTCTGTGTAAGTGCCTATTTTATTTGCACGACGCTTAACATAGCTGTCAACATTGGATATAATTCATTGGTGTTAACAAAGAGTTGGGAATAATATTAGTTTAGTGCAGTAGTTCTCAATAGGGGCGCAAAGAATCTGTGGGGGAACCCCCCCCAGACACAATTTAAAAAAATTAGGGGTCACAGCAGCTTTTAATGATTCCACAGTAAGCTTCAAAACAAAACAAAAGTATGTATGTAGGAACAGTCACAAATCACTGAACTTTTATAGATGCGTTATGCACATTTTAGATTTTGTAAACATTTATAGCGCCTCTGGTGTTTGGAAGCTCAATTAAACCAACCAACGGCAGTTGCACACAATTGTTGCTTGTACTTAATGCTATGGTTAAACTCAAAAATCTATCGGATACAGATGTTTAGATTTGCTGATAACATGAAATAATTTCTACCATTAAAAATACAAGCAAATTATAATATAGGTTATATTATACTCTTACTAAGTTAATGGGAAAATGGAAGATACAAATAATGGGAATAAGTGAAACAAAGAAGGTAGGGAGGAGAGTTAAAAGCTTAAATAACAATTATAACTTATACTACTCAGGGGTCCAACAAGGATCTAGAGCAAAGGAGGGAGTAGGAATAGCAGTAAGAGGAGAAATAGACAAATATATAACAGGGTATGAACTAAGATCATCAAGAATAATAGGGATAAAAATTGAAACGAGGAAGACACTGAATATAATACAGTTACATGCCCCAACTGAAGGATCACAAGAAAAAATAG
The DNA here is from genome assembly GCA_940337035.1 of Agriotes lineatus. Lineage (NCBI taxonomy): Eukaryota > Metazoa > Arthropoda > Insecta > Coleoptera > Elateridae > Agriotes > Agriotes lineatus. The sequence continues at coordinate 28,374 of CALNHX010003461.1, read as the reverse complement.
TAGATGATTTCTATAAAGATTTAAAACAGGTATTAGATAAAACAAAAGAGAAAAATGATAGAATAATGATAAGTTCTTACATATATTGCAGACCAATCCAATTTGATTATTTTTAATCACGTGAGTCAGTTTGACAAATCAGATCACACTTGAAGTGAAAACGACCCTAGGGTGATTTTCAATCACTATGGAAACTACCTAATTAAAATTCAATGGTATCCTATGACAAGTTGGTGGCACTGTATATCTAAGTAAAATTCGAGATTAGCAGGTTAGGTTTTGCGTCAGCCTGTCAAAACTGACGGAAAACTTAACCTGATAACCTCGAATTTGACATAGACTTACAGTGCAACCAACATATTTTTATAATGAAGTGTCAAATTAATTTTTCAGAAAAATGGCTTCTCGATTCGTTAAATATTATTATTTTATTTAAGAACTTATCTTCCCAAATTCACCGCGGCCAGTGATAAATCCTTATAATTTTGACATATAATATCCCTTAAGTGCGTTACTTTTAAGACACTTTCGGATTGTTATTTGTCAAAATTATTTCGGGTGATTATCACTGCCTTTGGTAAATTATAGCTGATAATAGCTGACTGGAACGCCAGGGTAGGGAACAATATAAATGCAGGAATGGGAACAATATGCATATATGGCGAAAAAGAAAAGAATAGAAACGGAAACAAGATGATGGAATTTTGCCAGGTCAATAATCTAAGAATTGGAAATACAGTATGGTATCAAGCGATAGAAGATAGGTACACATTTATAGCAGAAGAACAAAATGCTCACAGTATAATAGATTACATAGTGTATACAAGGGAAATGGAAGAAGAAATAGAACAGATGAAAACAAGAAAGGAAGCAGAATTAAGCACACAGCATAGATTAGTAACGGCGGAATTACAAATTACAACCAGACAAGAAAATAACAGGGAATACTGTAAAATAAAAATAAGTAATTTAAAGAATGAACAGTTAGAGATAAATAGCAAACAGAGACGGATGGGAAATAAAAAATGGAATATGGAAGAAAGATGGGAGATCATGAAGGAGATAATGTACAGAACAGCATTAGAAGAAACATAGCAAAAACGACAGTAAAAGTAGCGAAACAAAGAAGCTGGGAGGAATTTGGAAGACAATTCAACAAAACATATAAGGTGAAGTGGGGTAAGTGGGAACTAAAAATTTGTAAAGTTGACTTTGTAGTCATGTAACTTTGAGAAAAATTACGATACAGGGGTGCGCTTTAAACAGAAAATACTATGATATATTCACAATGAATCCTCAAAATATCGTGCCTGAAATTGACATAGTATACGAAAATATATATATGTATATATAAATTAGGCTTTAGTGCCCACTTGCCCCAGGCACTGGAGCAAGTGGGTTTCTGGCCTCTATCTATCATATGAATAATGCACTTCTCAGCCGGGGCAAGTGGGTAAATCTTCGCAGTGTTAGCTACAATTTGTTTTTTTGCACTTGAAAATATCTCGAAGAATGTAGGAGTTAGAAACTTTTTAATGATAAGTACCTACAAGATTTTTCTGCAGTAAAACTAACGAAAAACTTAAAGATGCATTGTATCATTATAACAAAAAACAAATCTATTTTATGGCTTTAAACAAAGGAGAGTGTGATTTTTCACCATTAAATAATGCAAAATTAACAAAAATTGTCCTTTTGGAAAACATATTGGAAAAATCTACTGGATATAAAAAGAAGTAAATTCTGCGGGAAATATAACTTCCTCTCTTCTCCCAGGGTTTGGTTCTGGCAGCAGTCTTAAAATTTGATCCTCTGTAACCATACACTCATCGTCAACTTTTGGCCAGCAGAAGGTTCCTTTATCTTTATTTCTAGTGAACTTCACTTTCAGATCTCCAGACGCCTTCTCTGTTACTTGACCAACAAAGTGTTTTTTTTGGTTGAAAATTCAACCAAAAAGGTAAGAGGAGACTGGTCCCCACTTACCCCATAAGGTTAGTTCCCACTTGCGCCCCGCAAGTGAAATTTGCGGGGCAAGTGGGAACTATGGAATTAAACTTGGCAAACTGACAGATAGAAATATAAAAAAATTCCAAAGGTAGCGCTAGTTATTGCAACTTCAATAATCTTTGCAGTTTGATAATAGGTGCTTTCTTTACTTAAATAAAAATTATTGAAAATTCTTGAGGCAACTTGAAAATTGAGATAAAATGTAATCACTTTTAAAATGAAGTGATAGAATTAATACTATGTCACAGCTGAATAAAGCCCTGAGGAACATTTTCGTGTATGTTGAGCTCACAAATATATTTTTTCCCATATCTACCAGGAAAATACCCACTTTCCCCAGAAACCCACTTGCCCCACTTCACCTTAAGACAAACAATAGATTATTCTGGAATAAAATTAAGTCAATTAAGGGACAGAAACAGAACAAAATTAAAGGAATAAGAAATAAAAACAAAGAGCTACAATTCGATAAAACGCATATTCTCAAAACATGGAGAGAACACTATATAGAAAAGTTCAACCTAAAAGAGGTGGACAGAGTAGAAAGAGAATATGTAAGAAGAGAAAGACAGGAAGAAGAAGAAGTAGATAAGAGGCATAGAAATGGAAGAACTAGAAAAAGCCATTGAAAAATTCAAGATAGGAAAAGCACACGTAGAAGACAAAATAGATCCAGAGATAGTAAAATATCTGGGACCACAAGGGAAAAGATGGCTTCTGGAGATCTATAGAGAGGCCTGGAGAACAAGCCGAATACCCACAGGCTGGGAAAACAACATAATTCTGCCAATATATATACTCTTGATTGGGTCATGTGGAGATTGAAGGTCGCATGACATGGTACTAAGTTTTTAAAGTCCAATTTGGGTTAATTGAGTCAAGAAAAAGCGGAGGGAAGTGAAGCCTTGACGGAGAAGAGGCTGCCGAAAGTGGGAAATAAGAAATAGAGACAGAAGCAGCAACAAAGCTGTGAGTAAAGCAATTTAAATTACTAAGTTTGAGGTTAAGGAAAGATAAATATAAAGTTGAAATTTGCATGCATTAAAAGTGATAACAAAGATAGGGCAAGGTGTGTAACCTCCAACACCACGACCGAAGGATAGGCAACACACCATACCGGATTTAGTTTGGTGGGTTGCATGAATACAGAATAATAATAAAATTTGAAAACGACCGAAGAACATTTTTACACATATTTGAGGAATGGGCCAGCTTGAATTACCGGTCTAAAAGTGAACATAGTAGGTTTTAGACATAACCGTGTTTGAGACGCCTAAAAATTAAGTATGGACGAAATAAAGGAAATGTTTGTGCAGATACAGGAAAAATTATCAAGTTTAGAAGAGAAGATGGATAAAAATACGGAAGTAATAAGAGATTTGAAAGAAGAAAATAAAAAATTAATACACAATTAAACAACAAGATGAAAGAATAGAATTAATTGAAAATGAAATAAGGAAAAATAATGTAATAATCAAAGGAGTAGAGGATAAGGAAAAGGAAAATACAGAAGAAGGGAAAGAAAAAGTGAAAGAAATTTTCGAGAAAATGGGGTTGGGACGAATTAGCGATGAAGAGGTGACTGAGATTAGAAGAATAGGAGGATTTAGAACAGGAAAGAAGAGACCAATGCTTGTTAAATTCAAAACATGGGAGAAGAAAATGGAAATGTATAGATATACCAAAAACCTAAACGGATCTGATATCGGGATAGACGAAGATTACACAAAGATAGTGCAGGATAGAAGGAAATACCTTATACCACTTATGAAAGAAGCCAGACAGAAGGGACAAAGAGCAGTACTCAAACATGATAAACTTATAATTAATGGCGTAAAATACGAATGTGAAGACTTTGAAAATATGGAGAAAGGAAAACAAGAGGGACAGAAACGTACAGTATCAGAAAGGTCTCCTGAAAGTAATAATGAACAGCTAAGAAAAATCACGAGAACGAATCGAAAAAACTAGTTAATGAAGATGGGTTGGACGAAACGGCAAAAAAATATGGCAATGGACAGGATAAGATATAATGGAAATAAGAAAAACACATAAAATAAAAAGAAAACGATAATAAGGATCGCGACCTGGAATGTAAAAACGATGTTTACAGTAGGAAAAATGGAGGAAATTGCAAAGCAAATGAAAGAATATAAAGTAGAAGTGGTGGCAGTACAGGAAATCAGATGGAAGGGAGAAGGAAGAGTAAATAAGGAGGATTATACACTATACTATGGAGGGGAAGAATAACAGGAGCACAGAGGAACGGGTTTTCTGGTCAGTGAAAGCTTTAAAAGGAAGGTGATCATATAGAAGAGAGTAGATGGAAGAATATCGTACATGAGGCTTAAAAATAAAATAGCAAACTTAGCATTAATAAATGTGTATGCACCGACGGAGGACGCAGAGGACGAAGATAAAAAGAAGTTCTTTGAAACATTAGGAAAAACATGCGACGAAATCCCAAAACACGAGACGGTTATAATATTAGGAGACCTAAACGCACAAATCGGAAAAGAGGAGTACATTGAGCAAGTGGCAGGAAAGAATACACTGCACGAGGAAACAAATGACAACGGGATGAGGATATGTAATCTGTCAACAGAAATGAATATGTACATAGTCAGCACAAAATTTAAACACAAGTATGAACATAAAATTACATGGATGTTGCCGGGAAAAACCATAGGAAACCAGATTGACCATTATATAATATCAAAAAAGAGAGAAAAAATGATACACGACGTAAGATCATACAGAGGGGCAAGCATAGACACGGACCACATAATGGTAGTAGCAACGATCAACACAGGAGGAATAGACCAAACAAAGAAGCAGGCAGGGAGGAAAAAGTGGGATACAAATAGTATTAAAGAGATAAAAGAAAAATACTAGGAAGAAATAAAAAAGCAACTAACAGAAATGGAAGAAGACAACGAAATAGAAACCAAATGGAAAAGAATAAAGAATGCGACAATTAAAGCCACGGAAAAAGTAGTAGGAATAGAAAAAAGAGGAAATAAAAACAAATGGTGGGATGAGGAATGCGACCAAATAATAGAGGAAATGAAAAAAGCCAGGCTTAAATTGATAAAAACAGGCAAAGATGCAGATTATGAAAGATATAAGGAAATAAGAAAAGAAGGAAATGGAGAGTGAAAGCAAGAGTAACTCCAAACTCCAACCAACATATTTTTATAATGAAGTGTCAAATTAATTTTTCAGAAAAATGGCTTCTCGATTCGTTAAATATTATTATTTTATTTAAGAACTTATCTTCCCAAATTCACCGCGGCCAGTGATAAATCCTTATAATTTTGACATATAATATCCCTTAAGTGCGTTACTTTTAAGACACTTTCGGATTGTTATTTGTCAAAATTATTTCGGGTGATTATCACTGCCTTTGGTAAATTATAGCTGATAATAGCTGACTGGAACGCCAGGGTAGGGAACAATATAAATGCAGGAATGGGAACAATATGCATATATGGCGAAAAAGAAAAGAATAGAAACGGAAACAAGATGATGGAATTTTGCCAGGTCAATAATCTAAGAATTGGAAATACAGTATGGTATCAAGCGATAGAAGATAGGTACACATTTATAGCAGAAGAACAAAATGCTCACAGTATAATAGATTACATAGTGTATACAAGGGAAATGGAAGAAGAAATAGAACAGATGAAAACAAGAAAGGAAGCAGAATTAAGCACACAGCATAGATTAGTAACGGCGGAATTACAAATTACAACCAGACAAGAAAATAACAGGGAATACTGTAAAATAAAAATAAGTAATTTAAAGAATGAACAGTTAGAGATAAATAGCAAACAGAGACGGATGGGAAATAAAAAATGGAATATGGAAGAAAGATGGGAGATCATGAAGGAGATAATGTACAGAACAGCATTAGAAGAAACATAGCAAAAACGACAGTAAAAGTAGCGAAACAAAGAAGCTGGGAGGAATTTGGAAGACAATTCAACAAAACATATAAGGTGAAGTGGGGTAAGTGGGAACTAAAAATTTGTAAAGTTGACTTTGTAGTCATGTAACTTTGAGAAAAATTACGATACAGGGGTGCGCTTTAAACAGAAAATACTATGATATATTCACAATGAATCCTCAAAATATCGTGCCTGAAATTGACATAGTATACGAAAATAT
>CALNHX010003461.1:0-22171 GCA_940337035.1 Agriotes lineatus | reverse complement strand
TCTATTAATATTCTAGTATGTCGCATTACAAAATAAAATAATGTTCTTAATAAATTATAACAAAATGTCAAATTATGTCCTCGGGTGGATGGATGGCTAAACGCCTAAAGCCTGCTGCAACCCATGTCGCCCGTGGAGCTCGACTGGTGGCATATAGGTGATGCTTGGTATCGCCACCTGCGAATGTTTTCAAGGCGGTTAACCTTTAATCATGCGAACAAAACAAGCATTATTGGTGTCAATAACTGCTGTGTTGCGTTGAAAATAATTGATCGTGAGTCATAGGAGTACTCTGGTTTTCGAGAATTTCGAAGGTGAATTCACCTCTAGCCGGATTATGCTCCTATAATTTTATAATGGTCGCTTTCTGATTTGTATACTTCGGCAGCCGCTACATTGAAATTCTGGACTTAATATGGGGGGCGGGGGCAGACGCCCCAGACTTTAAAGTTTCCTTGAAGCTTTCGAGTTATAGTATACAGGGTGATCGAAATATGCTACGGGAAAGATGAACACGTTACATCGACTAACGCCGGTGTCCAAATCGGTGAATTAGGTGAATACTTGTCACATGATCCCGCGCCAAGTGTTCACTAGGACGTTTTACGAGCGGAAATCGAAACTCGTCACAGACCAGTGCCAAGTTCGATAGGGGTTTTGGGAAAGAGTGGTTGTGCAAATCATCTTAACCAGCGCCTTGTGCACAACCCAGGTAGGTTTGTCAAGTTTAGGAAAGGTTATTGGTTAGGGCAGACGGACTTGAAGAGTTGTTCATTCTGTCCGGAACGCGTGCTTTCATACTCTTCCTGCGTAATTTCAAATTTAGATTGGGGATTCAAATAGTGGGGAAAGCGGTTGCGTTAAAGACGAGCACCGCGTGATTCCCATTTAAACCGAACTAAAATGTAGCGACATGCAAATTTGAAATAATTAAAATTATTTTTATGCCAAAAATTTGCCTTGGAGCTATCGTTACAGAAATTAAATTGTACATTTTCATCCGAATTTTGTGGTTTAGGTTTCTCTAAAACATGTTTTTCTACTTTGTACTTACTTTCTGCACTGTAATAATGATTGGCTAAAACAGACATTTAAAAAAAATGTCATATTGAAAAATTAAATTTCTTGCATAATGCCAAACCACCGTAGGAAAAATAGTACTCGTGTGAAACACGCATGCGGTACTGTCCAGAGCAAAATTCGTTCGTAATTGGAGCACTTACTGTCGCTCGCGCTCAAACTTTTATATTCATATTGCAATGTTGCTCTTTTCACACTGGTATTATAATACTATTATCGGCCCATTCTGAAAAATTAAATATTTCGAAAGCAAGGAGCATATAAAATTTAGTTTTTGTATATAGGAATGATAACATTTAGTATTATTTTATAAAATGTTCCACATAGGGGTAATCAGAGGCTTTAGCGAATATAGGTATCTAAAAGGAATTTCTGGCAATTCATTTATGTTAAAAAATGTGTATTTTTGTCAAAATAATGCTTAATTTTAAGGGGTGGTTTACCTCTGGCTAGAATGTTAGTTTTGCCATATTTTTTACAGCCATAGCAATATTTCCATTCTCTAATTATTTCATTATATACAAGAAATATGACACAATACACAGGTGTAGCGCTATCTACTGAACTTATACACAAAATCGCTTAATGTTTGGGCGTGTTGCACAGGAAATTTGTAAAGGGTTAGTTGATTCCAGCTTCCTTCGTGTGGTTTCTATGTTTTTATGTACTGTTGGTTATAGTAAATAACTTCACTCTCAAAACTAAGTAAAACTACCTACGTTACCCAGCCTGAACCCGCTAAATCAACGTGTAGACTCTCCTTTATGTAAGATAGGCTGTACAGGGTTATTCTTGTGTTATATCTTTCAGTTTGGCAACACACTTTGCGATTATCTTCATAGAAACATTTAAGCATCGTTTCCAAATTTAATTTACAGGGTGTTGCAGGAAGGTACCTCTTATGTGTCAGTTATATTCATGTAGGTTCTGCAGATCTGACAGAATATATATGCATGTACACTGAACAGCGAAAAAGGTATCTATAAAGGATCGCTTTGAATATGAGCACTTTATGCATGAACAAGAATTTTAGATAACGTGTTACGGGTTTCTCTATTCATCAACCTTATATTTAACGTTATTTAATCTTTTTAACAATGCAGTTGCTAATCTAGAAACTCGTACTATAGAATCATCTACGAACAGGAAATTTTTATTAGAGGAGAAGGTGTATTGTATTCAAGAAAAAATATATTGCCGAGAATGTTCTTGAATATTATAGTTATCGAAGTTTCCGATGTACTAGGGACAAGTATGATAATTATAATGAGAAAACTGCAGCAATTTAATACGAAAACCGCAGTCGGGACTTGGAAGTCGTATATTACAAGTTACTACCCGCAGCATGTGCCACTTTCACACACGACCCAATAAACTAATATTATTCGATGCAAAATTTAATCCCCAAAGCTAACAAACAGACTAATGTTTCCTAATTTGTTTAAATTAAGGCTACAAGGAGTGTGCGTGCAGTGGAGTGTGACGGTTTCGATTGGGTTATTAATGGCTTGGAGGGCCAACCGTCGTCTCCTTGCAGATTATTTAGGACCTTAAACATTTATGCGGAATCCCTGATTATGAATTTAGATATACACAATGGCTACTTAAAAAATGCGAATTTAGGTTGAGCAATTAACTTTATGACAAAAGGCATCTATAGTTTAATCTCGTGCTTATGGTGGCCTATTAAACTTATTGGAACATATCAAAATCCAATCCTTTGCCATTTATAGTAAGTATAAGAATTATTCTTATGTCTAAGCTTAAATTAGGGTATATGGTCCTTTAACTTGTCATGTGAGCGGATGGACCAGCGAGCAAATGCTCGCCTCCTAGACGGCCGGACCGGGTTGGAATCCCGGCACATTCTAGAAGGATTTTAAAAAGTGTACGCTCCCCGGCTACCACGCTAACACCTGTGGTAGTCGTTAACACCTAAATAAAAGAACTCTTCTTCACTTTTGGCGGGCAAGATTAGCCAGCTACCAGGCCTAAGGGCTTAGAAGGCTCATATAACCACTTTGTAGTTAAAACAGGCCACTGACCTATAATAAGAGGAAGACGAAGAAGAACTCGTCAATGGAGCACAAAGCTTTCAAGAATGTTCTCGAACTGTCTCATCTTTGGCCAGGTAATTAAATTAATTTCAAGCTTTTTCCATATTAGTTCTTTCTTCTCTATATTTCCATATGGTGTCCTCTTGGTCCTTGATCTTTGGGATTCCATTATAAAGCTTAAGGAGTTTTACTATTTTACCCTATTCATAGTGTGTGGTTGATCCACTTCTAGTTTTCGCAAGTTTGCCCTAATGCTATTTTAGCGTTGGTACTAAATATTATGTTCACATTTGGCAAGCTGTATATTGTTTATTTTTTGCAGATCTTTGTAGTTGGTAGCTGTAAAGCATATATTATATGCATAGAGGTACGAACGCAACTCCTACACCTGTACTCGGCTACACTTTCATAATTGACGCTGTACTTAGAACAGTTCCTCTTGATGACTATCTGATCTCGTATGGCCTTGGTAAAACCTTCAACCAATAGTTCAATGTTTCTCAATGAGCAGTGGGAATGTCTTCCGTGTACTCTTTTTGCCTTCACGTATTTATCTGCTAGATGGCTCTTTCTACCTTTGTAATATTATAACAGTGTGGAGTAACTGTGCTGAGGTTCAAGGACGTGTAACCGTCGTTGGTCAAGATGACTTGCGCCACATGAAAGGAAGATGTCTCGTAGTTCTGAAGGACGATTTTTGAAGACTGTCGGTTTGTATTTAAAATAGAAATCAGAGCTTGTGACGTGTGTACAAAAAATTGTCGATTATAGCAACATCCTAACGATGCACGGATCCGCGAGCAGCTAACCATGGCGCATCTCAACCTGGATTCTCCCTGGTTCAGATAATGAGAGGTCCAGAAGGATATAAGAAGACGATGCTCGTCTAAATCGAGGTGCTTGTGAGTCTAGCTCTACCCAGAGGAGCAATCAGCCCTAAAATCCAGCCAGAGCAGACTTTCCAGTCGAGCTCTTCCAGACCGAAGCCATCGCCAGTTTCGCTTCATTCAAAGTCAAATAAGGAGTCATTGGTTAACTGAGCTACCGAAAGGGGCATATGCACACTAAAAAACAATTAACAGACGTTGTTTCCTGGCAATGCCGAGAAGACCTTTTCTATCTTGGACTCTTGAATTTGCAACTATTTTGATGGCTCGTTTAGAGTGATATGCTCGAAAGTTACTTAAAGTAGTTGTATCCTAATCTTGATGTTTTCTAAGTCAGAATTCGTCCACTTAATAACTCCATAGGTATGGGTATGGTATTAATAGCTTTAATTAATTGTGTTCTTAGCGTTCAAGTTAGTTCTAACCAGGGCATTTTACGAACTTATGTGCAAAATCATGGACCTACAATTTCATATGGTGTACACCCAGATACATGTAAGTTTTCCCTTCTTCCATTGGCTAAATCACCATTCTACAGGTTGTATGTGATGGTGCTGCGTTGTCAAGACCTAAGCCAACGTGTATACACCCTGTTCCACGTTAAGTGTTCACCATTCTTAACTTTGTTATTACTGTTATTGGAACTAGGATTTCGGCAAAATTAGGACACTTGTAATATTTTTTACGTAAATTAATAATGGTGAAGCACTAACACCCCATGAAGGAGCTTGGCCTGCAAGGTGGAAGGACAAAGCTTCCGTATCTTTGCTGTCACACCCGGTTGTCGCGTGTCAAATTCATGACACGTGGTGATGTGGTGAGCATCACGCATTAGACAACCGCATTTTTACCCCTTGTTTGTTCGAACGCAGGTCCCCCACTATTTAAAGCGACTGGGTAGGCCGCCCGTCAGGCATCGGTTTTGGGATTTCAACTCCAGACTTCCGCACCCAAAATGTTAGAAAGTTGGTGCATCCATAAATCCATTTAAAAGAAAATTTAAATTTGAGTGTAATTTTTTCTTGTTGATTGAAAAAGCTGCTTTTGTGGCAATGATAATAATCAGTACTCAACGTTCGCAAATCTAAAATATGGCGCTTTGTAGCCTTGCTGTTAGGACATTACATTCAAATAGAACACCTCGTACGCCTTAATATTTTTATAGATCAATTGTCTTGTGGTTGCTAGCTAACTCAGTTTACAACAAGAGAACTCTTTCCTTTTTTCCCAGTCGATGTTACGGATGTTCAATGCAACAAAGCTGCAGAAATTGATCCAACATAGTTCAAAACACTGAAAAACAATAATAAAAAGACATCAAACTAACTGTCTCTTACAGGCGAACATTCAACGGCATGAAAGTTCGGCCTGCACACCGTGCTTCGCGTTGTCTTGCGAGGTAATCCAATAGGCAAGCGAAAAGTGACGCTTGACAGCAATAATGGCTTTAGGTCGACCCCAAAAACGCTTCCAGGTTTGGGACGACAAATTATGCAATGTGATGCAATTCGTTATGTCGCTGCTTTTAAACGGTAAAGACCACGAACCTGCATTTAAGAATTCCAATCTCTAGTTTTACACCTCACAGTGTCAGAATGAGCTGACCTCAATGGAAGTCGCATGCTGCAATGGTGGTGTCGCGGGTAGAAGATGCTTGCAGCTGGTATTTTAATTGGCTGTCTTCAGGATTCGCTGATTATGCTGAAACCTTTAGGAAGCCCCAAAATCACTCACTCTTTGAGCGCTGTTCCAATTTTATAGTTCGAAGAAACAGTCTGTTTTCTGTGTCGCACCACGAATGCTACTTCTCGTGCACGCGTGTCGCATTTATTTTTTTAAATTTCTTTCGCGCATTTTCAAACAGCTTCCGGCGATGCTTGAAGAAACTGCACCCTAAGAACCGCGATTTACAGATAACGGAAACCTACGCACACTGGCGGCAGTTTGAAACTTAACCAAATTTACTTGCAAGTAACAATTACAATGTACTAACGTACAAATTGGCTGTTTATCGGAAGATTATTAATTACTCTTACTGAGCTTAGGTGTAGCGGGGTCAAATACCGTTCCAGAACTTTCAATGGATATTTTCTACTGTCTGGGGTGTATAGCAAATTGTTTCGAGAATGTCTGAGCTCCCTAACAGTGAGATTGGGTTTTATCTTCTTTGACGGTTATCAAGTCGAACTTTGGAACATACCGTGGCGTTATGGCATAGTTGTAAGTTGTACATCTTTTAAGTGTCGTCGAACTGTGCTGGGTATGTTTCTAACGTCTTTTCTTCTGGTCTGCTATTTGCTTATTCCTGATGACGAGTTTGTTTTTGTTTAGTCTTAGTTCAACTATCCTCATAAAGTATTTGCCACTAATCGAGTGCAATACAAGCAGTGATAGCTGCTAGAGTCGCAAATACCCGTTATTAGATCAATTTTTCAATTAACTTTGTTGTTCTTAATTTTCCTCTTTGTTATGTTTACCACACAGTTTACTTTTTAGTCAATATTTAGTAATAAAACTTAAAATTTGGAAGAAATAGAGTGTTCTTACAAAAAAAAACAGGTATATTAAAATAATTCCCTATTTGTATTTGATATAAATTAATTGTGATCAAAAATATTTATTTTGGCCCGAAAAATTTCAGTGAGGATTAATGTAATAGCATTCATACAGCTTTTAAATAGTTTTGCTACATTATAGGAAATACGTTTAATTGTGTTTCTAAGTATTTTGGCTTTTTATTAAAATGTGCAATATGTGAACTGATTGTTGGAAAAGTTGCATCCTAACAATCCGGACTTGAAGACAAATACGAGCTTCAATCTGTAAGTTTTACATTTATATCTTAGAGCCGTCAGTTCTTTAAACCAACAAAAATCGAACTTGCCACTTTTGCATAAGATGATAAATAGCCAACGTTGTGACGTTTGCTCCTGCACAAATTGAATTTAGATACATAATTAATGTGTTTGAATTTGAACGCCACCAACTTAAGTGGCAATTTACGCCTGGCCTCTATTTCGCGGAGATTTGTGATAAGGGCAAAAGCTTTGCGATGAGCTAATCCGCGAGCAAGTGACCACAATGCACCCCTATCTAGATATTCTCCAAGAGATGATCCAGATAGATGATATAAGAAGACGATGTCGAGCCAAGTCCCGACATTTGAGTCCAGCGAGTTGTGAGTTTAGCTCTACTTGTAGGAACTATCACCTCTGGGGCCTTGGCCTAGCAGCCTGTAGTCAGAGCAAACCTGAGTCGAGCTCTCCCAGTCCGAAGCCGCCGACCAGTCTGAGAAGTTCTGGCAAAAATCAACCATTAACACCGCTCAATTGCCCCCCCCCCCCCAAACGACACTACCGCGACACCGAATAGTTGTCTGGCACAAACCACGGCAACCCCTAGCCAAGGCCCCATGGCCAGTTCTAAGTCCTGACGCAAGTAGCTCCTGTTCTAAGGCTAAGCGACCGTTGGATCACAATCATTGCCGTGATTAAGCAAAAATTCGACTTACGTGGCAAGAGGCTTCCTCTCAGCAAACGTACAGTTCCTGCAAGGTTTCCAGGTGAAATTTCAGCCCCCAGAAGGGCGCGAGAGCCGGACCTGCAAAACCGTCGTGAAATCTGTCAAAATTAATGCTAGCGTCCGTGCTTTTTCAGTGGTAAGTTTTGGCCAACACACAGCTCTCCGGTCAGCGCAATTGGCATAAGACGCTCTGTAGCCCCAGTACTACACCCTCAACATCGGGAAAAGACACCTAGGGGTCAACTGCCCCTAAATCGACCACACAGGGACCCAACAAACGACACCATTTAATCTCGTTAGTTCTAGGCTTGTCTCCCAGGCAGCCCCGTAGCGCGATGCAGAAACACAGAACCCAGCCGGCCCATGGAGGCCCGTTCTCTGACGTGCTGCACGGGTTGCAGACCTACTTAAGTGCTGAGCGTCCGGCCAGCGTTTATTAGCTCGACTTTGTTTTATTTGAATTTTACAGTGTACATCCGTTTTAGTTTAAAGTGTATTAACAAGAATAAGATGTAATACTAGGAACCATATGCTATTTTTATAGTGTTCTAAATCTAATCAATCGAAGGGATCGACGAACTCTGGCTACTCTAAAGGCATTTATGTGCAAAAAGGCAATTAAAATACACCAATTCTGTAGCAATATAACTAATGAAATGCAATGAAGAGTAAAATATGTTTTCTAGATGTGACTTTGAAGAAGTAGTTCTTTAAAGCACCAAATGATTATATATTCCAGTCAAATGGTGCTCAAGAAAGGCGAATAGGAGAAAGTTTTAGTGGAGTTTCGATATTTGGTTCCTATATGTTTTTTTGGGTTGCTGTACACGAATATCAGGTTTTTCAACAAAAAATTCGACCGGAAACACGTATTTTTAGCAAAAACGGTGTAAAAAAACTAGATTTTTTAAGCTATCCAATTTTGTAAATATTGAACCTACATGAAATGAAAGAGGATAAAATTTCCTACATTTTATGTAGGTGAGTTTTTTTTTCTCCAATCAATCGTTCAGCCGCGAGAGCGTCCCGAAGTTATAGTCCAGTCAAATGTAAGAAAATAAGGAAAAGTTTTGATATTTGGTTCCTATATGTTTTTGGGTCCTTGTACGCGAATATCAGGTTTGCCAACATTTTATTTATGAAGATTTATTTCATATGCCATTTTGATTTACGAAAAGGGATAGTTTTCGAGTTACTTTGAAATAAACTGGGATAATTACCTCTTTTTTGCTTTTAACACCTAACTTCGCGGCGCTCTCGTAGCTGAAGGATTGATCGGAGAAAAAACCTCTCCTACATAAAATGTAGGAAATTTTATTCTCTTTCATTTCATATAGGTTTAACATTACGAAATTGGATAGTTTTTCGAGTAATTTTAGAAAAACGGTTTTACACCGTTTTTGCTTAAAAAAACGTGTTTCCGGTCAAAATTGTTGTTGGAAAACCTGATATTTGTGTACAAAGACCCAAAAAACATATAGGAACCAAATATCAAAACTCCACCAAAACTTTCCCCTATTTTCTACCATTTGACTGGATTAATAAACTGCAAATTAAATTTTATAAAAGATCACGTGACAATTTCTAATAAGGTTAATATATATTGAATATTGTTTTGGAAATATACTTTCTTGACCCTGCACAAAATATTTTAGACTTTAGCAAGGTTTCGAAAGCCCTATTGCTTAAAACTCCACCAAAAAAGAACACAAAATGTTGGACATTGCAATACTAGAAACAATCAGTCTTTTGTGGTATTTACTTATTATTCGTTCATGAAATAAACATTTTGTTTAAAGTTTGTAAATAATAAAACTTGAAATAGTCTTTATCTTTATTTTCGCAAAGATGCAAAGGAATGGCCGATGTCTTTAAAATTTGGTGCAACATCGAACAGTTTAACTCATAAAAATGATACATTCACTTCAATTTTTAAGTGGCGATGGAAAATGGTTTCTTATTTGAAAAAATAGACACGCGTAGAATAATATTTCTATACAGCCTGTTTCACACAAGGACGCTGAATAATTAAAAATAACCATCTGTAGGAGTAGACTACTAAAATGGATAGTTTCAAACTGAAGAGGTACAGTCGGTGCCTTAGAAATTGGGACACGTAATATGTTGTGTTGTAATGTTTGATTTATTTTTTTTGTATTATTGGAATTTTACTATCAAGCAAAAGACGCAACATTTGAAACATTATGTAGCAATCAAAACCATAACAACTGCAAAAACCCAGTTTATACACTTACAAATATGTACATGCAAAATGTATCATAGTACGTAGTGTCCCGATTTCTAAAGCGCCGACTATACATAATGAATATACATTTGTTACGATTCCATACAATAGTGAAATAAGATCAAAATACGAAATTTCAAGAAAATTGAATTATTTGAGTTTATTTTCATTTTCAAAAAAATAGCGAGATATAAAAACCCATTATTTTGAAAAATAATTCTTTATAGTTTTTTAAATCATTCCACCTGAAAGTACAAAAGCTACTAGCAAAATGATAAAAATATTGTACTGCGTTAGTTAAAATTTGCTTAGAAATATACTAAAAGTAAAGTGTGCTTAATAAAAATGAATAGTACTGTTATAAAAGAAGTATTTATGATATGATAAGAATAATTGTTATTACTATTAGATTTTTATTTAAATAAACAACTCTATCATCTCAAAGGTTTGGGTTTTCTACATCGAAGCAAATATGATTAAATGCATAATTACAGGAAACATTTGCTATTAAGATAATTATCGTGTTTTTTTGTGATTTTTTAAAAGTAATTGCTCTAGTAAACGCTTGTTTATCGAATGGGACCGTTACAAAATGAGATATTTTAACCGATGGAAACAGCTTTACAAACATGGCGCTCCAACCTCACAAGTTATCAAAACAAGTTGACTTCGTATTAATAATTACACCAGTAGTTTCGTAAGAGTGCGTTGTCTAAGTGATTTAACAAACGTAAGCAAATAGACGCCACACCAAAACACTGCGCACGATGCGCTTCTTCCAGAAATGTGCAAAACCCGATGCCACTTCACTCAAAATTTGACCAAATTCCATTTTTTAGGATAACTTTCCAACCTTATTTGGCTTTCTCGATGCAAAATAGAACACAAGGCGTCCCCACAGAAAGTCCCACGATGGACAGGGGTTCTTTTTTCTTTCCGTTGGCCTGCTGTAGTAAGCCAGATACCTCTTCGAACGCCACCTGCAGCTTGTACCACTCAAAAACTGCTTACAACTCCGTCTTTACTCCAGTCCTAGGGCTCCGCACTGCGCAGCATAAATGTTGCTGTCCTCTTCCCGCTTCCAGGGCTGTGCTAACCTAGTAACATCTCCAAGAAAACTTCCACAGGAATATCAGCTACCACTCGACGTACTATTCAATACTTTTTAAAACCCCTGTAGGGGTGCAACGAATCAATTTAACCCTTCTAAAGCCTACCCAAGAGAGACTACACTAATTATAAAACAGTAAGTTGGGAAAAATGGGTATTTATTCGCTTTTAAATAGATTATTTGTGGGGAAGCCAAAATAATACACCTCACAGCTTGGCTTCGATTCCCCCTTCCCCCATCTTACATTGTTATTCATTATTTCTAACTCTGCTCTAATTACATTTTATGTTTCAATCAAGGTTAATGCCATTTTAATACCGTTTTTTACAAATTATTAACTCAAACTCCATGCATACAATTTGCAATTAAACTAGCACATTTATAGAATATTTTGTAAAAAAATCTGGTGTGATACACTCACACAACTTCCTTTTACAGTGATCTTATAATTAGTCAAAAATTTCATTTTAATTTTTAACCATTTGTTAAAAATTTTAAAAAATTACAAATTCTACAAAAACGGTACAAAATCGAGTGTTAGTTGAAGAGACAAATTTTCTCTAGAATTTTAAGGTAAATTCAAAAATGTAATAATATACCGGGTGTTTTATTTAAAATAAGAGTTAATAAAAAAAATAGAAAAAAAAACAAAAGAAACCCACTTTAGAAGTATTCAACTGGAAAATCACCTATCTCACATCAATACACATTAAAAATGTAAGAAAAATGTGAAGTTTAAAAAAAATCGTTAGAGCCGTTTTTGAAAAAATCGAAAAAAACTGAAAAATCACAAGAGTAAACACCTACTTCCGGTTATGCGATTTTCTTCAAAAGCTTGCTGTCTCATCTACATAGTACACAAAACTTATATATGAAGTTTCAATGCCATACCTCTTTTCGTTTTTGAGATATTCTGTTCACAGACACACAGACAGACACACAGACAGACAGACAGACAGACAGACAGACCAATGAAAAAAAATATGTTTTTTGGGATCAGGGGACTCGAAAACGTGAAGATCTGTTGAAAACTCAATTTCGAATTTTTGGGGTGAATCCAATACTTCCTTTATAGTAGTAAAAGGAAGTAATAATATTTGAAATGCTTGAAATGTTATTAATTGATATCATAATTATAGAGGCTTTAAACGTGTTTATTGCAATATTTAGATTTATACAGCTGGCATTTATTTTCTCATATTAACTACCATTTCATTACACTAGAGATAGTTGTAAGTCAACCATGCTAAGTTAAAATTTATTGAAAGGACTAAGTTTCATTACTACAGAGAACGATAAAGAATAGGAATTTCTAATTGATACTACGCATTTACCCTACTATCTCAATAAATAAATAAAATATCAACAAAATTTTAAATTTTAGTAATTTTTGAATAAAATTGGATTGGTCTAAGCCGCATTAGTTTTTGAGATTATATTTTTTGGGTTGCCAATATTACAACCTTTTTATGGCAAAGGGTTAAATTATACCGCAGGCTACGCTGTCAAAACTCCAAAAATGCCCCAACCAATCATTGCATGCTTTACATACCAACATCGTTTAGCAGCAGAACGGGAAAAAGTCGCCTATAAAAGTGGCAATAATCTGACAGCCCTCGGGAGGGAACGCGTCATTTAAAGAATTGCCGTTCAGATTGTCCCTCCTGCTGAAGCATCTGCAGTATCTCGTATTCCTGCTGTATCTCTATCGTTCCTGCGGCTTCGGGCCGCTCTCGCGCTATTCGTCTGCTGCTCTAGGCCATGAGGGTTATTTAAGTACATCTAGACAATAGTTCTTTCATTTCCCTTAACATGTTGTTTCCCTATCTCCGCCTTTATGCGAGCGCTCTTTAATTTAAATTTTTTACGAGGCGCCGCTGCAGCGTCTTGCATCCGGAGGCTGTTTTTGGTGCTTCCCCGAGCAAAAAACGCAGTTGCAACGCGAGCATCGAAATGACAATAACTGCGCCAGCCCCAGCCGGCGAAGCGGAAGTTTGAACTTAAATTAGGTAAATAATTTATGATATTAAGTCACAAAAAGCCCGGGTATCTGCTACACCATAGATAAAGAAGTTAAATGTCTCCGCAGGTCGAAGGTTAGCCGCACAACGGGCAGATAACCAGGACTGTTACTCCTCGTGCAGGAAAATGCCCCTACGTAGTCCATTAATCAGCAACAGCTTGGATGTGACAAGGAATAAAACAGAAAATTTCTCCTAATTGAAACCGAATATCGCGCTAATGCTTGCTTGTCGAGGAAACACTTTGCAGTTGTGTTTAATTTATCTTTGGACTTTAGGAACTCTTGATCGCGTTCGATAATTCGAACATAGGTACTGCTTTTATTCTACAGTGTGATTAGTTGTTCTGGTAACAAGTAGGTGGGCAACATATAGTTATCTTAGTAAACTTTACACTGTTTAGGCTTATTTACTAGTTGCATTATAGTCTCTCAGTACATACAACGCAACTAGTTTTATTTTTATATATTTAAACAATGCACAGTGTATTAAGATAGCTACAGAACATAAGTCTTATAATCTATGTTGCATACTGATTACAAGAGAATATAATCACGCCGTATATTAAGTTTAAACAGTGACGAACTGTCAGCAATATCGACAATGTGACACAAAAAATTGGCCTCTCTACAGAATCTAGTAGCGTTTCTCTTTTGACACTTTTAAAGTTTTATTTATAGTGTAGCCCATAAATCCTGGAGAAGACACTTTCAATGGATTTACTGACGGGCACATGCCAGCAGGAGGTTCTCTTGAGAACTGACAAGGGGCGCGAGTAATTGACAAGCTCTGTAAAGGCAATGTGGAGAGAATCGCGAGTGATTGCCAACCTCCGCTGATGCAGTGTCAGCACGAGCGGTAATCAAAGCAAATACTACACATTAACGCAACGTGCAGCATTCTGACAGCTTAGCGGTGCCGTACACGTGCTGCAGATATCCCCATTTTGCTAGACTGATGTTTACCAAGAAAGGGCCAAGGCTAACGAAAGAAATAGCAAAGAATTCAGAAATACGCCAAAACGATAGTCTAAGTTCACTTTTGTTCAATATCATAATGGACAAAATGATAGCCTACATAAAACCATAACATAAAAATTATATGCTATGCAGACGACGCAGTCTTAATTTCAGAATCTGAAGATTACATACAATGATTACTATACACCTTTAAACCCGAAGCGGAGAAATACAATATCCTAACATCGAAAAGCAAACCAAAGTGTTTAACCCTATACGATGCCAGTTAACGATGGACGAGAGCCCAATTGAACAAGTCATGCTCTTCAATTACCTAGGGACAAAGATCTCATGCTATGGTGATCTTAGGCACCAAATCAAAAAGCTGCCGCGTGTGTGGATGTAAAACATCTAATAGGGGAAAACAAAAGAAATGACCATTGAAAATAAGCAGCAAATATACAAGGCATGCTTGGAACCCATTATGATATAAATAGGAAAAATGCCTAAATCAAGGAGAATGCATTGTCTGAACACTCGGATGTTCAGTCGGAGAGCCATAAATTCCCTCGCTGACGCAAAGCCCTTGGAGACACAATAACAGCCTAGCTTCATAGTCGAGTCAGGGGGGCAATACATTTTTCGTTAAAGCAATGGGACAGATAAAATATAAACACCATGGGGGCAAGAAACAGGCAGTCGCGACAAAGATTTGCTATGAAATTTTCTACTCGGCATCATTTTTTACTAGTTATCGAGCGCGCACTATCTTTATTTTAGTACGTAATTGTGCATTGATTTGCATATGGGAAAATTATATTAAATTTAAGGTGTTGTTGTTATTCACTACGTATTTATTATTTGTTTACGTGAGTGTAATCCAGCAACCAAACTGTCGACGCCGACAGGTAAAAAGTATTACTAAGAAGCGTGTTTCAGAAATACTTTAAAACTTGTGTATTCGACTTACGACTTACGATATTGTTTAGCCATGTTGTTAGTATATTATTTACTTAATGCTAAACCTTTCTACGGTTTGGTATAAGTTTAAAGTGGAACTGCTTTTTTGTACTTTTGTCCCTTTAACTTTTCCCCATTCAATTCCTCTTTTTCTGCAGCGATACTCACCTTTCTTTCCAGGTGCTTCTAGATTTTCGGTTTCTTCTTCCTATTTCTCTATCTTCAAACGATCTTTTCATTAGTCTACGCTCTTTATCTGTCAGAGTCTGTTCAATTGATTTCACCTGTTCCTGTTCGATTGTCGTTTCTATTTGTATAACTCTCAATCTATCCCTAATAGATGTTTCTTATTTTGCATTTTTTATTTCTTTATTTAATTCTTCGTAGACATTTCATCTCCTTAAGACTCGCATTCGTAAGGTAGTGTCGGTTTTGCTATTCTTTTTATTGTTTATGATTTCACTTCGTGAGGTATCTCTTTTTTCTTATATAATGTGTTTTCGGTTAAGACTTACTTAGTTGGTATGGTATTGGAGTATTGTGGGTATTATTTAATAGTGCTTTGGATAGTCCAGAATGGGATAGATTACGAGCTGCAACCTTAGATGCGATGGTGAAAAAACAGGGCGCCAAGAATCTAAGAAAACCTGATGGTCTATTGGTGGCAGACGTTGGTGGTTCCAAATTAGAATGCACAGCCTAATTAACAACGTAGTGCTTCGGATAACCCAGAATAGGGTGGATTACTTTCCAGCTGCAGCCTTCTAACAAATGAAGAGCATACAGTCATACCAATGGTTTAATACAACTAATTAACCAATCGCAAGGATGCTAACATAAATTGCAAATAATATTAGTGTTTCAAAAACGCGGATTAAACACGAACTAGGGTTAGTCACAATCAAACCTATGTATTGATAATATCCAAAGTTTTTCCTGAAGGGCAGGAGTTCAAGCTGGGGTTCGTGAAATCAAACCTTGCATGGCACACACAAATAATCATGATAAAGATACGGAAATTCTGATCTGTAGCACGACTGACCCACGAGGATGGTCGCCGTGAAGACATAAATGCGGGAATATTAACCTGGGTCACGACTAGCCGATTGGCGATGTTCGCGCAACGGGGTCGACAATTTTCAAGGGTCACGTATGTATGTTCATACGCGAGAATGGGACCATAGTCGATTGTTGGGGCCGGCGGCATTTGGTCTCCGATAACCAGCCCAACATGTTTAAGAAGTTCAAAGTATAATACACATCCGGTTAAATATTAACCATGCGCTTACAGCAGAACTGATTATTTTCATTGTGTTCGCACAGCGTATAATACGAAAAACATGGTCTGCACTCACACCTCTGGCTCATTGTCGAGTACCACAAAATAATGAACACCCTCTTGCAAGGTGGTAAATGCTAGTCTCGTAGGGTCGAGCCACGCGCGTCAAACTGCTAGGCCCTCGAGCAGCCGTCCTGCTTCCAATCGGGATCGAAACTCAAAAGTGAGGAGTTGTATTTGCTGGTTTAATGTCTTTATTTCAGTTGTTTAACCAACTTCGAAGTTGTCGAAGTGTCGGATAGGAAAGACGTTCAAATTAATTTTGAAATTATGTCTCTTTCCCATAATAGTTGAAGTGCATTTAAGAAATGCTGTACGCTTAGAAGCTTTCGTTTGTCCTATGTATATTATTGAAAATTATATTCTAAGTAGAAAATGTATTAGTCCTTACCTATACAATTATTGCGAACTTCTTTCAAAATTAGCCACTTCTGAATAGACATTTATTATGTATATCAACGATGTTTTAATTATTGCTTCTGAGTACTATATGCAATTTTTGTGGCTTATCGTGCATATTCTAAATGTTTGAAACTCACTTTATGTGTGTAAGTATAGATAATATAGTACCTTAGAATCGTCACCGACATGTTCTGCACATTTTACAATTTTGTGGAAAACTATCAGATAGATCAGATATTAAATGAAACTACCCTCACATCTTAAGAAATCGATCCAAAAAGTCGAGTTCTAATATTGGCTGCAATACGGTCACAAAAGTCGCTCGAAAGATAAATTTGATGTGGAGATGAAGCCCGAACTTCATTCAAGCCACATCGGCGTTATTTTTAGAAGGCAGTAAACTTGCGGACTGTCATCCTAGTTCTATATAATGCAACTTTGTTACCAAGAATCTGATTTAATTAAACTCTGTTCCAAGTTCTATGCACATTCTGAGGTTCGGCCCAGTGACGAGCAGCGGAAGCCAACGTGTTGTCAATTTAAATTTTCTCACAGCATAACCACCTTTAGGCATTTTTTGCAGTCAAACGGCTGTACCGATGAATATTCATATTGTGAGTTAAAATGCGATTGCTTCTAAATAAGAGTTACCTAGTAATGTGAAAGAAACGAGCTCACTCTGTGATAATCTTTATTTCTTTGTTATTACTGTGATGGAATTTTACATGCGAGTAGTATTATGTATAAGATAGAGATAATTCAAAAACATTTTAATTTAATTTAGTATTTGTGCTGGATTCTGCACAGGTAAGCGGTTATCCTAAGCTGGGCTTGTATTATATTGTAATGATACAACGATAAGGGTGTTAGCATTAAATTTCGAAAATATTAAGGGATTACAATGGTTAAAATTAATTTGGATTTATTCAGGTATAAGGTGGGAATGTGAATGGAAAATAGCTATTTGAAAAACAGATGGATTAGAAAATAATATAATATTGTATAAATTGCAGATTGGAAGGAATGACAAATACTTAATTTGAAATAAAAAAGAAATTTAGTAGGTTTTACTCAAATATATTCAGACTAGAGTGTATAAAAAGGGATTTGATATCGTTAAGTAATTTCTTTTAATTATTGATAATAACAAATGTTGAAACTGTAGTAAAATGAATTTGGTGTGATTAAAAATATTTAAAATAACCCTGTTTCTATTGAGAAATGTTTTGACTAATAAAAAAGGGTATCTACGTGGTGAATAAAAATGGAATTTTAAAATAACAAGAAGAAGCAAATACTTAACTAATGAAGATTATTGGTATGTGGTAAAAAACTAATGGATAGCAGAATTATTCTACAAAGGTGGGTCAATTTTATTGGAAAAGTCCATTTGACATATTACATTAATCAAAGTGGATTACGCCAATCTGTTTGGTGCTAAGTGGGACTTCCAGAGGAGGATCATTGGGTAAAAGAAGCACATTTCAGGAGGGTAGCAGATATGGTAGCAAGTAGATGTCTGCAGGTTTGCTCTGTTTGCTGGGTGCTGTAGAAAAGGTGGAGTTTGCTGATTTTGGACGGTTAGGACGTCTTGTCTTGAAACAAATCTTTAGCTCCGGCTATTTGTTTCGTCATTTGTTCACTTCCGGGCCAGCCTGTATATTTTCACTTGAGTTATAATTCGCTGTATTTCAAACGATATATATCAAATCTTGTTCGCGCAAAAGTGCAAAAGTTTAGCGGCCATTCGATTTTTGCATTCGGTTGAAGTAACTTGCTTCTACGAAGGCATTTCCGCACCGATTATTAATTAACTTCGTTTGTGAGCTGATGACTAAAATCAGGTATGTCTACGCTACTTGTTTGATATTCAGTTTAGTAATTTCCCTTTTTTATTAGTTCTTAGACGTCATTCTTAGACATCATTCTTCAACGTCATTCTTAAACGCCATTCTTCGATGCCGTTTTTAGACGTCTTCTTATTTGGGTCTCCTTATTTAACACCATAATTAATAACTTGGACCCGCAATTCTTTTCTGGAATGTCATCTTGAGCTTGCCAAGTTGTAACAAGGAGCGTCCGTTCTATTATCAATTTCGGCCACGAGTTCGATGCTGCTGTTGGCTGGTACGCTAAGATAATCCTGGACCAATTCAGTGCCTGCCGGCGACGTTTTTTATTATAACCCAGGTTAATCTTGTTTCAACCTTTGTTGATAACCGCGTCCGCCCATGAATTGTTGGCTGAATCGATTTTAACGACGCTTTAGATTTATAATTTACAAATTTAAACTCCGTTAACATGTAATGTATTAATTGATCACAAATCTACGCTTTACACATTCAAAACATAATGTATTAATTGTTCACCAATTTACAATTCACAAATTTAAAGTTTTGCTAAATGCTCATATGAATACGTATTAAGAATTTTGTAAAAAGTGCCCTCACGCCATTTTATCATCATTACCGAGATAACGGTTAAAACATATGACAGTGGTAAGCTTCCTCCTTCATTGAGTTGTAATTATATTCAATCCAAGAGCCCAAAAGAGGTTCACATATTTTTTTGTGCGTGCTGCATTTTTAGCATTAGTAATATACTGTATTTAAAACCTTTTTAATATTGTGATAAACAATTTACAGACTTAATAACAATGTTGCGACCAACTATTAATTATTAATTAAATAAACCTACTTGTTGCTGTAATTTTATTTATTTCTTGAAATCTGTGATTTCTGGCGCCCTGTGTTTTTTATTATTATAAGAGCTTGCAGCAGTTCAGCTGATGATAGAAATCTGCGACCCAAGGCCACCGAGATTGAGCTAGCTAGGTCATTGCGGTGAGTAAGAACATTTCAGAGCTACCGTGGTGTATAAATGATAAGGGGGTTGATCTGCGATTATACTACCATTGATTATTATTAGTAATCGATCGCAGGTTGGCTTCTTTATTGTTTCAGTCTGTCTGTAAACCGTGTATTGCGGGAAGGTGCTTGAGAGGTGCTCGAGTAGCAAGTTAAAAGGAGGTTGACATCTGGAAACGTTGTGCGGATCAAATGAAAGGTGGGTGATTTCTTATTAAAATCATACTTAGAAACGAAATAAAGACAATTAAAAGGTGAACTAATTAAGAAATAATTACTTACTGTGTTTTTAATATTGTTGTGTACCGTTGTAAAGATTGGGTATTTGTCACTTAAATTTCAGATTTGTTTTGACAGTTGGTTGACATAAGTATTGTGACTTATGCAAATGAGATTAAAAATATTAGAACATCATTTTTTCAGAAATCAAGTAACTAAAAGAATTCGCCCCTGACTTTTCAGGAGCTATTTCTAATAATAATAATTATTGACATTCCAATACATAATAGGGAAAATTTGTAATTTAAAAACAGATTAATATCAATATACTTGAAGGTTCAGTGCAATATATTACTATGGTCTATATTACTTAATTTGGCTATAATAATTTAAAATAAATGAGTTTAACCTCATACGGGTCGGGTCTCTACAGCCTAGCAAATATTATCTTGATTTGTATAAATTAGAGGAAATGCATGCGTTATTAACTTAATTATTGTGGTATCTTTTTTAATAAATTAATTATGAACACTTTGTCTAATTCTGATTTAACCACTGGTTTCTCTACAATACTGGATATTATTTAA
Organism: Agriotes lineatus; assembly: GCA_940337035.1. Classification (NCBI taxonomy): domain Eukaryota; kingdom Metazoa; phylum Arthropoda; class Insecta; order Coleoptera; family Elateridae; genus Agriotes; species Agriotes lineatus. Next base: position 1,915 of record CALNHX010003461.1, on the reverse strand, counting down.
CTAATGGGAACTAAATTCAAATATGGCAATCCAATCTCACAATTTCGCAAAACAAATTCGTTATTGTTCCACAAATATCAGTGATTATGTAATTAAAGAGTTGCTTAGGTGATTAGTTAAAAATACCCAATAAAGATTAGTAAGGTTAATGGCGCAACGTTTAAATAAGCACAGGTGGTAAACTTGGCGACAAAAGATATAACTATTTCAGAAACGGTGAAAACTTTAAATTTACACAGAGAATCTATTTTGCAACAATCAAAATTTACAACAAATACTTAAAATTAACTTCAAGGCGGTAATTTCTGTTCAACATCTTAACATTTAAATGAACGACAACGCTGCGACACTTCGAACATCACTTCACGGTATGTTTTCGCTAGTTACAATTCTTATAAACTGACACAATACCTTTGAAGGAATTCAGCTGCTCTGGTAACATTGTCCAACCAACTGCGGGTCGCGTCCAAGCTATTGCTTTCAACGGAACGACAGGAAACTACGATAGTCAAGTAGGTTTGAACGGCATTCTATCCCCAGGAAGGGTAAAAATGAAGCACGTACCAAGGGCAGGATTACGATACAATAGACGTAACTTCCATGAACGACAGTTTAGCTCACAGACGAGGTTTCCATTTAAAATCCGCTTGAAGCGTAATTGGAGGTGCCTACTCCACGATACAAAAGATCCCTCGGCTAAACATTTATCAACACGTCACTTAACACAGGGCCTGACTAACTACTTCTATCTGGTTTCAAAACTTTCCACAATTTCGACTACGCAGTGAGACAAATGCCTGTATGTACGATAAAATTGCAGACAATGCGATAAGGCACATTGCGTCATATCATGCGGGAAACCAAGCTAAATTTAGATTTTAATATCCACGAACGTAAATAAGCTGATAGACGCTAATATTTGAAACGAACGGAATTAAGTTTTTAAACCTTACTGCACTTTTGATTTGGACGTGACCGAACCGGTAAAAGCGACTGAAAATGGGAGAAAAGGCGGAAAAACGTTAAATGCACAAATTGTCCTTACAAAGCATCACAATAAATTGGTTATGTTGTATTTGATAGGTTTATGGTTTTACTCACATCTCCAGACATTAAAATTATACCCGTAATATTCCATTAATTTCCTCATCACCGTTTCATGTTCATTGAGAAGGTTCTTAAGGCTTTTTATATTATATCCATATGGTAGAAGTGGCTCGTTCTATTGGTACATTGCAATCGTGCATATTTGTTTTACTTTGAATACAGTATCAGTGCAAGAACCTTCTCCAGAGAAAAGTATTTGTTTTTCTGCAAGTACTATACAATAATGCAGTTTTCGTTGTTAATTTAAAACTGTGTTAAACATATTATGCCTCTGTAGTTCTTTGGTTTCCTTTTGCTTTCTTTCTTAAAAGCGTTATTAGCATGCTGGGTTTCTATGTGCTTTCCTGGTATACTTAAGGCTAGTATTTAGTAACTTTAAAATCGTCGTTCGCCACATCTAGGGATTTTTGAAAACGCCTAAATATAGACAACAAACTGAACGGCTATTGCCTCTGGCAATGGACTGTTGTAGATTTGACCAGTGGAGATCGTTAAGCCTATAATGACAAGTTAATCTGACAGCGTACCTCATTAGCAAAAGTTCGGTAAGAAAACAGAATGCAAATACATTCAACCGTAAATATAGGGCAACGGGAAGTTATAACTGAGAATATCCCTTATGTATATTTGATTGAAAATTTTCCATAGCAACGGCGATTATTAATAATCGGAAATTTATTGAAGTTTACCGGGAAATTTCCAGTTATGTCACTGTCATCAAAGCATTTAGAGACAACAAAGCTGTGAATAAACAACAAAGTCAGTAGGCCGATAATGATTGTTGCTATGGGCAACCAAAAGCGACCCC